>JANHGL010025753.1:6418-36793 GCA_024611195.1 Ceyx melanurus
GCTCCCCAGGGAGGTGGTTGGGGCACCATCTCTGGAGATATTCAAGGTGAGGTTGGACAAGGCTCTGAGCAGCCTGGGCTAGTTAAGGGTGTCCCTGCTCACTGCAGCGGGGCTGGACTAGATGACCTTTGGAGGTCTCTTCTGGCCCTAAACATTCTATGATTTTATGAAAAGTGGATAAAGATGAATACACTTAAGAAGATACTTAAGTATCTTGGTGAAAAGTTGTTGTTAATGATTAAATTCATGCTGTTTTTACTTCTGTTTCCCTTGCTAGAATCACACTCAGAAATTGTCCTAGTAGGAGTGGTGACTATGGAGAAGAATAAAACAACGTGCTTACCTGAAATACCCTTTTCTTTTTGTAGAAAGTTCCATTGATTGACCCACCTTGGACTAATTAGTTTTATTGCTGCCAGCCAACTGCAGATTATTACACTCACTGAGGCTGACAAATTCAAATGAGGGGCACACAATATAACAATTTTTCTTAATCTGACACTTCAGGGAGTGTAGACAACTTTTCATAGGAAAACATACAAAATCCTGAACACTCCTTCTTTGCCCCCTGCTCCTTTTCTCTTTACTGTCACACAGTGTTTTCTTTCCATGTTCTGATAGAACAAATACAACATAAAAAAAACAGTTCATACTTCAGCCAGGAATTAATGTTACCTTGAGAGATAACTATAGCATTTCTTTTTGACAAAAGTTTGAAGTTAAGCCTTGTTTCCCCTAACCCTCAAAGCATATCTGCTTTTTCACCCAAACTATTTTGTTGAAATATAAAAGTAAAATTAAGTATGTTAAAATAATGGAACCTCTTAAATATTTTTATTTTTTTAATTCCTTTAATTAAAAAAAAAATTGTTAAAGTCTTAGTCTATAACATACTGCAAAACTGGATTTATAACTATGAACCATGCAGCACTTTGAAAAAACCTCATATAAACAATTGTCTTCCCACATATCAGTACCTGAAAATTAGGGTTAGGATTGGGATAGGGAAGCCAAGCAGAGCGAGAGTTTTCCTGATATTTGAAGGGTCCATTAAAGGCCTGAGTTATGGCACTCAGGTTGAAAACACAAACTGCTGAGGCTGCTATGCTGTTCCTGCAAAAGAAATATAAATGTTAACCTAAGAATCAACATTAATAAATTAATTTGCAGAAAAAGAAATAAAAAGGCAGTAACTCTACAATCCTTCAAGCAATTAACAAAGCCAATGCGATCATCCAGGAGACGGTATCTCAAGATAATGATATATGATGTGCTGCTTTAGGCACAAATATTGCTGTTTTTTTTTTGTCAGCTTTTTTAAGTATCATGAGGGAGAAACTCAAAACTTCCTACCTTCTTCTCTAACACCACAAGGCTATACTTCAAGACATAAACACAAGCATTAGGAAAACCTTTCTTCTAGTTATAAAGTATAAGATGAGATTATTCTCAGGCCACATTAATGTTTCTTCTGCACAACCAATGACAGCAAGACAGCAATAAGGATTTTCAATGTAAGGTATGTCTCTAGACCCTATGAAACCTCTGGGCAAGATGCCTCCACAAAAATCCTGTTTTCCAAGAGATGTCATACAGCAGAAAGAATGCAAGTTCCTGAAGCAAACCCATCACAAGAAAACAACTGGGAATCAATACTTCAAAGATATCTTGTTAGAGGGATAAACAGAAATAAACAGCAGACAAGACAAATATACAGTTTCCCCCTCTTGTCTTGAAAATATGATACACATGACAATGAAGTAATTCTTCACATTGTAAAGAATATAATCTAGTGTCTATGAAATCTCTAAGAGTGACTTTGGAAAATTGCATTGTTTTTTTCCACAATTTTAGATAAGGGATAGATAATGAATGTGTCAGTTACACAAATTTTCCACTATAGGTAAGACTGCTGACAACTGATACACACAGCATGCTTTTTTTCTTTTTTTTTTTTTTTAAACTTAGTCTGTAATTTACACAAAGCTTAAGAAAGCCTACTATACTAAAATGATGGAAAGGAAAAACAACCCAAGGGGTTTGTAACTCTTGCTATTAAGATCAGAGTCTAGGGAGCTTTTATGTCCATCCAATGTTTAATATTTATCAAATTTCCACTTTTAAGACCAATCTGTACATTTTAAATTTATACCTTTTTGATACAACAGGATAAGTTAAAATCAGATTAAGTTCTTTGATTGTCAAACTCACATATGTTAGAATTAAAGTAAAATACATAAGAGCACCTCTTGCCCTCCTTTGGGTAAGGTGAGGCTCTCCCTGACATGGTCAAATTACCTCACATCATCAAATTCATGATCATATCACATTACCATTATAAAATATTTATTTCATAAATACATTCTGTATTTATGTATAATAGTATACAAAATAAAGTAATGCCTTTGTAAGAATGTATGAAAAAAATGACAGAACAGTCTTAAACACAACCGATTCCTTGCTGTAAGGAAATACTAAGAATTCTTCCATCCTTCACATCTTCAACAGCTGATGTGGGAAATGTTTGGAACTAACACGTTTACAAGAGGACAGTGGATTGGACAAAACAGCAGTTTGAATTTATTATGTTTAGTTGGCATATGCATAAGGGAGCAGCTCAGAAGCTTTACTTTTTAGTGTGACAAATAGCAAGAAAATAAAATGCATTGTGGAATTTACTTACACATTAGTGGTAAAAATCCCATAGATCATGTCCAATTCTGGCAGGAAGAAAGTGCTCTGTAGTTCATTATAGTAAAATGGAATTTCTCCAGGGCGAGAGCAGTTCAGACGAGCTTTCATGAAGGTAGTCCAGGTATCCTCCAACACAAACTTGCCTCCAATATCATTTTTGCACACTCGAGCAGCACGAGAGAAGACTGTTTTACCACAGTCATGTTCCACTGCATTCTCTCGGAAGAAGAAATATGTAAAATTCCCGATGTCATAAGATGACACAAAATTAGGTTCTGAAAATAACAGAAGAAAATATTATTTAAGCCACATGCACTGATGTTAATGTGGAAGTTGGATTTATCTTTGAGCATTAGATTTAGAAAAACCTATCCTTTATTATCCTTGCAGGAAATTGCCCTATGACATCTTAGAAGACCAGCTCATGTACAGCCAGGATTATGAGCTAGGTGAACATGGCTAGGACAGAATCTCTGTTCTGGGTGTTTATCATACATGAGTGTTCTGGGTAGCCCTGGCTCAGCTTACTGTATTCTACCATCAAAAGAAGCACTGAATTTTTCTTCTCCACATGGCCATTCTTACAAGGTAATTGCTTTGACTGTTCCTGCATTGCCACCATTATTGAAGACTGGCATGACACGGAGTAACTAATAGTCTAACTCTTAGCTTGACCCTCATGATCCCTCACCTTTATAGCAAATATGACATATATGGGATGGAATACCTTGTTGGTCAATTTAGGGTCTCCTATCCAATCCTCCCTGCAGGTGTGTCCTCTTGCTTTCTGCACCCCCAGTGTGGTACACAAGACTTAACAGCGATGTTGGTTTGCACACCAACCCTTGGTAGTAAATCTAAACATGGAGTGTTATTATTGCTGCAAACAGACATTACCTGTGAAAACAGGCTGCTAACTTCAGACAGTGCAGTTAGTTAGAAAAGACTGATCTGAAAAGTAAAATCACTGAATAGAATTCTAACTCAAACCAGGACAAAACAATACATACATCTGCAAATATCCATGCATATACTTTATTGATTATGAACTGAGGAAAATGTGACCTACTGTTGAAACTTGTGAAAACTATTTTTCTTTGCATGAAATGTAACAATCTCAGAACCACCTTGGGGAATTCTGTGGATATGGAAGGATTATCACGTCAGACTGTTTAATTTCTTTTTGGGAAAAGTGAACGGAATCACTCAAACTTCAAAGGAAGATTCCCATCTAGGAAAAACTAATTCACATGCTTTCAAATACTGTGCTGTGAATTGCTATTTGTTGATATGGAGGCATCCTATACCATTTTTTAATGCAGGAAATTGATTCTCCTGGTTCCCGACAAATTTGCAAATAGTTCTGGAAGGGTAAATGCATCTCATTTGTTAATATTACATCACCAGAACAAGTGCAAGGATTTTGGTATGTGACAGGATATAGCTAGTATAGAACAACATGAGAATGTTAACCAGTAATAACGTAATGAGTATCGTATAAGATCTTTACAAGTTTTTTATATATTCAGTTTATGGATGTGTCAGGCTAAGTAGACTTTCCAAAATTAAACAGAACCAATGGAATCAGGAAAGCAAGTTTGGGTTGTCAGTGTGACACAGCAAAGATCTTCCATCATACAACATAAAGCAGTGCTACACAAGCCCATGCACTGGAAGCAGTATGTGGCTAGTTAGCACTGCTTCTGGGCAAACACACTGTAGTGTGCTATTTCTGAAGTCTGCTTACTCAGCACAAAGTCTGGGAACCTCTATGGCTTACTTTAAAAAGCAGCATGACTGCCCTACAAGGACACTTCCCCTCAGACTCTTGTAAGTTTTTGCAAAATAGATGACTGAACCCTAGCAAGTTGAGATAATGCTTTAATTTGAAATAATTTGTTTCTCTAAAGGTTGGAAATGAACCTAATGTTCCAGGGAGCAGTGTCTGTTCTTAATGAGAAGGCACTTACCAGAAAGAGATAATGCTTCCCTTTAGGTTATTCTGCCTTTCCACACCACCCCAGGAAACCAAAGAGACCAATCCACACTCTGCCAGACTGCACACAAGTTGATGCTGCCCAACAGTGCCAATTGCTCTTGCAGCTGGATACTGGGCTGCAGCTCTGCCGTGCAGCACACGCTGACCCTGCAGCCCAGAGATGGCATTCTTGTAGAAGGAAAGCAAGGGTGTGCTGCATGCCCTGGGAGGCAGTGTAAGGACAGAGTGGAGGATTCAGGAGTGCAAAGATTACTGGGAAAGGTATGGGGCACTGTGGAGGGTGAAAGGAGCCAAATAGTGCAGCCCCACCTGTACTGCCTCTAGCTAACAGTGTATAAATCAAACTACTCCCCTGAGTCTCACACAGGTTTTCACTGGGAAAGCAGTATCTGAAGTGGTCCAAAACAAGTCTGGGAAGTGAGCCAACAATTAAGCAATACAGATGATGAAGGGTGTTGTGCTTATTTCCTTATTTTCTTTATTTTCATTTTAGTGGTAGGGATGTAGTCTGAGTGGGTGAAAGGATGAGAGGAACCATATGCACACTTTCTCTGGGAAGAGCAATGGCAAATGACAGCCTGAGAGAGCTCTGTGAGAGAATCAGAGGCAGTCCTGGCCTCTTCTTACTTCCTGAGCTTTGGAATAAGAAAGTTGGCTTGTACTCTTTACTCTTTAAAACTCTACACCCTATTAAGTACACTAATATGATTTAATTTACCTAGTTTATGCTACTGTTCCCTGAGTTAACCAAATGACAGGGAAATATCTGTCTTTCTTTCTGGAGGTAAAAGCAAGTAACCTTAAGGATTATAAATTCTAAAGTACCCCTGTACTCGGCACTGGTGAGGCCACACCTTGATTACTCTGTCCAGTTTTGGGCCCCTCACTACAAGAAGGATGTTGAGATACTGGAGCGAGTTCAGAGAAGGGCAACGAAGCTGGTGAAGGGTCTGGAGAATTTATCCTATGAGGAAAGGCTGAGGGAGCTGGGATTGTTTAGTCTGAAGAAGAGGAGGTTCAGGGGGGACCTTATTGCTCTCTCCAACTACTTGAAGAGAGGTTGTAGGGAGGTGGGGGTCAACCTCTTCTCCCAAGTTAAAAATGACAGGACAAGGGGCAATGGCTTCAAGTTGCAGCAAGGGAAATTTAGGTTAGATATCAGTAAGAATTTATTTACAGAGAGGGTGGTTAGGCATTGGAAGGGGTTGCCCAGGGAGGTGGTGGAGTCCCCATCCCTGGAAGTGTTTAAAAAACATGTGGATGTGGTGCTGGGGGACATGGTTTAGGGACCCTGGCAGTGTAGGGCAAACGGTTGGACTCAATGACCTTAGAAGTCTCTTCCAACCGAATGATTCTATGATTATCTATGATAAAGCCTACTCTGAGCAAGAAAAAGGTGTTATTTCCACTGACTGTTCCTGTGAGAAATGACCACTCACATCTCATGTGTGATTAATTCATAGACATAATAAAAAGTTAAATTAACCCAAGAAATGTGAAGAAACTTAAAATTAGAAGTTTGTCAGATCTTAACAGAGGTCAGAATACATATTATATAATATAGTTATATGTACGTATAAGATATTCAAAATTTTAGAAGTCTAGATACTGGATTAATGGTGAACGACATTTATCTGGAGCTTGTTCATTGACCTCATTGCATCAATGAATCATACCCTTATACTGCTGGCCTCTAAAGACTCATTTCTTCCAAATATTTGTACTCAGCCAAAAACTCAATGGCATTAAATTCTAGGAATACACCTTTGAGGTTTTGTTTTTGGGGTTTTTTTTAAGATTCAATCTCAAGTTAGAAATACTCTTCAAAATGGAAACTTACAATAATGGAAAAAAATTAGGTTCCAACTATACCAGTCTATTTTATTTTCTTTCACCTTTCTGTCATAATAAAATCCAATTCCTACTAGCATTCTGTCATTGATGTATATTAATTAAGTATATTAACTTAATGTAGTCCTTTGCAACTGTTTGAAAAGAGTACAGATCTTGCTTTGGGCTGACCAACAGATCACTGCTCATGAATGTTTAAGGACAAATCTTGATCATTATAGTAAAATTTCTCAACAACATTAAACATCATAGAAATAATAAATAGTTTGGAATCATCATGGTATATTCATCTTCAGGAGATGAACTATAAAATGTTAAGTCCTGACATTAAATTAGTGGAAATCATTGTTTATTAATAGCTATTTTTCCTCTGTGTTTTATAATTATCTAGGACATATGCTTAAAATGCTAGTCTGTTATAGCAAAGCTGGATACCAGTATATTTTGACTACTGTTTCTTCTTCAATGCCTTAACTTTCCATTATTTCTTTTTTATATTATTTTCCTTTTGCTGAATCGAATATTTTATGGGTATGGAAAAGCAAGGACTGTAAAATACACTAAAACTGTGTATGCAGATATTTTTTTTTCCAATATTCTCTTATTTTGCTGATAGATTTATAATACAATTCAGCATAATCATAAAAGTGGATACACATGTTAAACATTACATTTTACTGATGAACTATAATAAATTCTGAAATGCAACTATTTATTTTCTGGAAAACAGTTTTAAAATAACGGTATTACAAAATGCCTTGGTTTATTGTCTGTTGTCTATTTCAAATAAATCTCCTCCATTTTCAAGGTAAAGTATCCTTACATGGCATAATATTTTGCAATTTATTACATCATTTTGCTGATGCAAATTTGCCAGTGACAAACTTAAATGACATAAACCATTCTCTGCTCTAATCGAAAATCTACTCAAGTCCTTGAGAGTCCCATCTGGATTTCAGTGGATTTTGTGTCACCTATATTTCCCGGATAGGCACTTTGCATATCAGTATATTGTGGGAGGTATAAGGATCAACGGTATATTCCATTTACCTCTTGACTTTGAGTGAACAATGACAAATTCTGCCCTAATGCACTTTACAGATCAACTTCAAAAAGTCTAATTAGAAGCACACTGTAACAGTCAACTTTGGCTATGATTTAAACTCTATATTACACTAAGAAATTAGAGACTCAAATAAACAGCTTACCAGCTGCAAATCAATATGCATTTTTTTAAATTAATGAAATATTTTATTTATTTGCTGTCATTTAGTTTTCTCTAAAACAGACTGTTAAGGTTGACTGTTCTTTTTATTAAATACTAAGAAGACAATTTTTAAATGTTCCAGCAACATGCTGCTCTTTACTGACCTGAGCAATTAGATGCAGCTCAAGGTCTTGCTGATTGCTTTCATTAGAAGAAGAAATCAATGCAAGAGCTGTCGACTTTAGACATAAGCCTCAGTGTGTGCTGTATTGCCTTAAATTATTTCAAACACAGAATTACTTGAAGAGAATCAGAGAGAAAGACAAAGCAAATAGGTAGGAGAACAACACACCTTATAGTTTACTGGTAAACAGCCTTTCTACCTTTTTCATTTGTCTGTGCACACATGTATTCATTTGAGTAACTTCAAGCATTATTTTTTTCTCTATACAATAAAAGAGAAGGCCAAAACTTGACATCATGAGAAGGAGAGGTGGGTTCTCTGTTTCACATTTTCAGGTTTACTATCCTGCTGTTAGCTGGGCTGTTGGATGGGATGAGCACTGGTTTGCACCAGTTTTTAACTTATCCAGGTGAATGTGTTCTGCTTTATTGAGAATAGTAATTGAGTTACAGAATACTAAAAGGATGGGCAAGAAAGATGAGGATAACACAGGGCCTCTCTCTTTAATGTCAGCTGATAAATTCTTTGTGAACAGCCCAACCTGTGGATCTGTTGAGCTATGGTCAATGCTCAGGTCACAGCCCTAAGGTAGTCTGGTCTTTCAACGGCATCTCCTCATAGAGATAAGCAGAATCTCCACATGGTGATAACTGTGGTTAAAAATCTACTTACTGCATTTAACATTATCTATAAGCGTACCAGGAAGACAGAAATAGGTGTCATAAGCAGAACATTAATTGCTTTTTTTAGAAAAGATGTGATGTTCTGAGGTTAAAAAAAACCCTTATAACTGGTAGGTGTATTCAGAGATAATCAAAAGCTGAATAGAGTACTACTCTCGGTGTTAAAAGAGATCAGGTTCAGTAACTGCCTTCAGATGCTTTTTCCCTCCATCACTGAAGATGACACGACGGTTTACACTCTAAAATTTTCCAATATAGGAAACATTTTCAGCATGTGGGCAGATATCTGTAACATTTGGCCAACTGCTCTATCTGCTATTAAAAATTGTCAAACTAGACAGAATTCAAGGGGGTCAAATCTCAGATATTGTCAGCAGACTGTCTAGTGGGTAAACAAAAGCATAGTCAGAGACAATAACTAGCTCCAGTCAACAACAGAATTTGCTGTGCTGTCCATCTGCACTTTTGGATCAATGCTTGTTCATGATCTTTGTGCTTCTCATACTATGAGGTCATTGAACTTTTCTTTTTCCCTTCAGTTGTATACACAGTATATTCTTGTAGCTTACTTTTACATATATCCTGAATAATTAGTATTTTTAACTAAGCTATTCCAATTCTTCATCACCCCAGATAATTGAGTGTTGAGTACATCAAGAAAAAGATAATACAGAAATGAAAATGCAGTAAGGTTAAGCACCTGATCAGAATGATTCTCAGTAATATATGCTGCAAATAACTGCTAACTTATCTATTCATCCGATGTGGATTGCTTCCAGACCTACCAAGCCTCCAGTAGAAGGCTGACAATAAGCACAGGATTTGCAAGAACTAGAATGAATGGGGAGGCTCAGACTGGCCATCAACTTAGATAACACACCAAAAAAATTGTGTTTTCAGAAAGTGAAATCACAGCATAGAAATATGGGATCTTACTCCAGCCATGTGACACATCAGCTCTGTTTTCCTCTCCCACACTGTGTGTCTTTGTTCCTGTGATTACAGACCTTCTGACAATTAAAATTAAGAATAAGGTGTCTTCTGTGATGAAGATTCAGAGCTTCTCATGTTAACTTCCTTCACTACAAGTAACATTCAACAGAGAGCAGACTGCCTAAGCATATGGGCTGACTGACAGTATTGTAAACCCCTGAACACACTGAGAAGTGCGCTAGCCATTAAAATCAACAGTGTCTTTATTGCATAGTAATAACTCACAGAGCAAGACAGTCAGCTGCGTTTTAGACTACTGCCATTACCCCCCGAGACGGTTTGAGTTGGTCCAATGTGATTTGCAGAGCAGAAAAATGAAGTGAGAAAAAACAGTGTCTCTGTAGAAACATGGATGTGAAAAAAACCCTTATTTTAAGTTGGAAACATTCTCATGTACACGCACAGCCTAAAACAAGGCTGTCTTATAGTAACTGTTAGATACAGCTGCTGAACAAATATTGACTAGGATGCTTCCATTCCAGTAGATGCCTTCCTTTTCTTGCAGGATTCCATGTTATTTTCTCAGCGAAAGCTGCAAAATCTTCACTATCACCCAAGCACTGAAAACTAATGCAGTTTCTTGGCACTGAGTCATGTATGAGCAGACAAATTGACATAAAAACAGATGAATTCCCAACTCATGCAAATGAATTCCCAACTCAGCTACCCCAGAAGATATTCTCCCTCCCATTATGTAGGTAACAGGGCTGCTTCCAGCCTTTTATTGGATTTGCTTGAACTGGCTCCAATTACAAAACATCTTGTTCTTCCTCTCCAAAGATAAAAGCCCCACTTTCCTGGCAACTTAATTATAAACAGTTTTGAGGCAAAAGAATGATCTCTAATGAAGAATGCAAAGGTCCAGCGGAAGCCTTAAATAGACAAAATGTAAATACAGTGAATCTGATTAATTAGAGGAGTCTGGAGGGGAATCTTAGTGTGCCCTTTGGCATAAACCACATTCAGTTAAACTGAAAATTCAATATGAAGAATTTTTTCCCTTTGACAGAAGCACCCAGGTGTGGCACAGAAATTAGTTCCAATACCACAGCTGTGTGGACAAAAGGTGCCTAAACA
Source organism: Ceyx melanurus (assembly GCA_024611195.1). Lineage (NCBI taxonomy): Eukaryota > Metazoa > Chordata > Aves > Coraciiformes > Alcedinidae > Ceyx > Ceyx melanurus. The sequence goes on from JANHGL010025753.1 coordinate 17,107, forward strand.
GGGCTATCTATACAATGGGTTCGTTTTTCCTCTCTCATTTATTTTGCACTGCTCTAATCCTGTTATGTTCCATTCAATTTGGTTTGGTTTTATTAATATTCTGAAATTGGCTGACCTTTGGAGAAGGTCACACATTTCTCCAAGCTACCTCTGATGGCTTCTTTGTACAAGGAAAATACACCAAGCAAATATGCACAATTCAACATTCAAATCATATGGGACCTGAAATATTAAAAATAAAGCCTGTCACTTGCATATGACCTAACTTTCAGAAGCTATAAGGGTTTATATTTGACTGTTGTGTCATGCAACGTGTTATGAAAATCTGTGGTGTTTTTTCTACTTGGATAACATGGGAAAATTATAGATAATTTTATATTTCATGTTACGTAATTTTAATCTGAGAAGGTTCTGATTCTTTTTATTAGTATATAAAATGGCAACTGACCCTGTGTCATATCAGGAATACCCATCTATTGACAGTTTCTCCCAGCTGGAAATCCTCATCAGGTGATTAACACCCATTATATAGAAGTCATTGCTACAACATGATTTTATGGTATGCTTTGCAGACTATCCTCTAAGTCCCTATCTTTTGGCTATAATAAACATCAAACATGTTAGTCTGTCACCTAAGAAGCTTGAAAGCACAATTTTCTGCTTCTCAAGGATGGGATCCGCAAGGAAAGGCAGAATTCAGTCCATTCTATACTGTATTTCATGTGTTAGGTTTTTGAAGAACTCAATGAAAGAATGCTCAAGACCAGCTACTGCTCTTGTTAACTCAACTTTGCCATGTAAGTGCGCCTGAGAGATACAGTATAGCTAATCCCTGTGCCTGTAAACATGACAAATATTTAAGTGCACATCTACAAACTGCAACTATAATAATTGACGTAATACACTAGGAAAAATATGTATTATGTAAAATAATTTTACAATATGATAAATTAGATAATATTCTAAAAACATTCAAATTATGAGAATAGAATTTCAAGATCATGAATATGGAGAACATGGATTAAAAAAAGGTGAGTCTTATGGTACACCAGCACTCACCATTAAGCCACTTGGAGTTGTACTGGGCAGTGCGGAGAGGAGGAAGGGCCCCCAGGCTGCGATAAATAGCAGGATCCCTTCCTGGAAAATCCATGGCCGTAGCAGCATATAATTCCCCACTAGATGTAAGAAGAGCAGTGGAGTTGTGCTGAGGGCTGTAAGGACAACGAGCCATGCCACTGATTTGATCGTGTATCTCTGTCAAGTTACTTAACTGTAAAAGAGTGAGAAAAAGGAATTAAAATTATTGAAAAATATAATTTAATCCAAACTATAATCTGAGCAAAATCCTATCATAAAGACCAGTTATCTGTTTTGGTATTGTGTTTCATATTAGAAGTGTCTCAAAAATTACTAATGTCTACACAGACTGTTACTAGGAAAATGAATAACAAATCTGATTGCCAGAATCAACATAGGTATTAATTATAGCAAAAAAACCCCAAACCAACCCAAAACTTTTTGTTGGTTGTTTGGTTTTTTTTGTGTGTTCTGGGAAAGAATCTCACATAAAAATTTAGATTAAATAAGGAGCTTTCCAGTTCTGGAAATCCAACTCTCTGATTTAGTAGCCCTAATACTTTCAGCCATAAAGTACAGTATGATGTTATTTGAAAGTAAAGGTACAATAGGTTTAAAAATAAGAAATCTGTCAATTAGTTTTTTTGGTTATACAGCTATTCTTTGTGAATGCCTCTCCTCTCCTGAAATAAATATCCAGCTTAGTTCAAACAGTGACTTTGAGATTTTTATTATTGATGCTTAATCAACTCTCTTTCCTTTGATACACATAAATTAAAACTTCTTTTTTTTTCAGAAACAAAATGACAGATTTTGTTAACCAGTCAGAAATCACTCATACACTCTCGTCTTCTCCAAAAGTACACATACTTACACAGTATGAAGCTACCCAATGACATTTTATAACTAAACCAACTGTTTGCAACCAAATTTGATAAGGGTGGCCGAAGTCTTAGAAATACCTAAGGTTCATGACATGAAAACTGGCATGTGGGAGGAACTGAGCTGCTCGTAGCTGCACAATCTCCCACAGATGAGGAAAACACTGCAAAAAAAGATCATCAGTTAACTCTCCTCTTTGGGCTGCCTCTAGCCTTTTACGTATCAGCTCACCCATCCAGACCTTAATAGCCTGAACTCAACCATGGCATGCTCTGCTGGCTCAAAAGAGACTTGAGCTGGTGGGATGGACCATTTAACTCATACCGTCCGATTGGTGCAGATAGGAGTGAACGCGTTGGTTCCACATGTAAAGAGATGGTTGCCTCCAACAAGAAGCACTCGAATGTAGTTCTGGCATTCCTCCTGACATGCAGAAAAGAAAGACTTTATTTGGCAATACTTAAAAGGGTAGAGGAGACTAATTATTATTTTCTTTCTATGGTTATGTGTCCACACAAAAATTTAGGGGAATGAGACTTGAGTATACCTGATGCATTAGCAATCACAATAAACACAGATTCCTAAAAACAATACATCCATCCATCAATCTTCTTGAGAAGTTTTTAGGATAACAATAAAGCACTTTAACACTAAAGATTACTTCTAAGGGTATATTTAAAAGGTTTAGCTAAATAATGACTTAAATAATACACTGTTATTTCAATAGATTAGATGATGGTTTTGAAGGCAGATGAGGCCAAGGGAGAAAGCTGGGAGGGAAATAGAAGAAAGAACAGGTTGTCAGTAACATAAGTATGTTGAAACCAGTGCAAATAAAGTTCTTGAAATGTTCAGAGGCATATTTGTCACTAGTATTTCCATAATTTGCACAATATTTTTCATTAAAACCAGCTATGTTTCTGTTAATATGAAGTTTCTCAATAAATTTCATTACCTCAATACAGAGATGCTTACCTCGAGGAACAATTTTACGTGTTTTATATCATTAGGATGTGTGAAGGATTAATGATGTTCATTTTTCTAATTTCAGAAGCTAGAAACCAATAGCAATTTCTACTGTTTATTCAGACAGAAAGCCTTTTTCTGCAATACTAAAAATCTCCCAGAACTGTACGTAGGAAATATTCAAACAATACTTCTGCAAAAATCAATGCCTCTACCTAATAAAATTAACAAAATCAAAACTGTGCTTGGAGAAAATAGTTTCCAGTAACCTTCCATTTGAATTCTCTCCAGCATTTTTTCACAAGATAGTCTCTTGTAAAGCATTAAAAAAACTTGTGAAAATACAGTAATGTGATTCTAACACATGAAGTGGAATCATGTAAGTAAATCCATATAACAACAATGGTGCAGAAGTCTCATCATGTGGCCTACAATTATATTAAATGTATTGCTTGTTTATCTTGAAAATGGATTTTCATCCTGGAAGACAATAAATATAATCCTGAATAAACTGAACAGGCACAAAATAGACTACAATGCAAGATAGGCAAAATACTTTAAAAATCTCTGAGAAAACTCTCACAATTTATTATCTGTACGTTTCCTCATACACAATGAAGGATAAAAATCCCCCACACCCTCTGCCCCATATAATCTCAGAAAAAAAAAACCTCTTCAAAGAAAACCAACCCCAAAACTACATTTGCTTTAGTCTCATGAAAAGTAGCTTTAAAACACTTATCTGAGCCTTTAGAGGTAAGTGTCAAACATCTCAAAATTAAGATTTTATTCACACACATTTTTATTGTGACCTTAACAAAACTGTCATCTTAATATTCTTTCAACCAAAAGGAAGCTAATGTACAACCATATACAAGCCTTTTAAAAAGTAATTCACTTCTAGACTGTTTCCCTGTTGCAGGTTGTTTTAACTACAGGGAGAAAAAAAAAAAAGGCAGCAATTAATCCATTTTTTTTGGTGGGAAGAGTGCTAGATTACAGAATATAAAACAGTAATTTATTCTTTGTGCTGTTTCCATCTTGCCCTTTGGAGCAAGCCAGGGAATTTAAGTGTAGGAAAAATAAGTGGGTTCTGACATTATAACCCATCCAACCTTTCCTCTACATATACCAGAGGTCCCTGAAATAGTGCTATTGCTAAATTGTTTGCATGCTGATCACCCACTCTTTCTGTTCACAAATAAAGTTAATTTTTAAAAATTCTGACATTCCTGAGATTCACAAGATTATCCTCTTTAATGTTTCTAAGTTCTATGCCAAGTTCACAACAATCTGTGCTGCATTAGGGCAAATAAGATCTCTCACATAACATTTTCATTGGGTACATTGTAGAACAAGATCAAATCTGAAAGAACAGCTTTTACAAATGGGTATTTTCTTCATATGATAAATCCAAAATAATACAAACTAAGTTTTTAAAAAAATTAGTCAAGAATAAAACAATCACCACCCAAAATCATATGGAAAAAGGAATTTATCATTTAGTTATTTGAATTGTTCAGAGTAACTTTTCTAGCTCTGGAGTCAAGCTCAGATTGATGTGCAAAAAAGGGATATGTGATGTAGAAGTGGCATTGGTGAATGTAAAGGACTTAAAGGGTTTTTTTTTAGTTCAGAGGATGGTTACAGTTTTGATGGACATTTTTTTTCTATATTTCATCTTGACATCTATGCCATATACTTTCTTATAATCCTATAAAAAAATCTCAGAAATAAATTAATTTAGCATGTACTTTGTACTTTTATATCAGCTTACCTGAAACAAAATACAACCACTAGAAACAATTTTGCAGGCAAGCATGTTGATACTTAAGTTTAAAACCAACTTGACAGCTCAAGGACAATGTGGCTGCATATGGTTATCTGTGCGCAGTAATGTTTCTTGGATAGGCTAACATTTAAACACACCTATGTTTAGTATTTAATACTTTTATTGAAAGATGTTAATACACAGCCGTTAGATTCTTAAATAAACATGGGATAAGTTATATTTTAAACTTTCTCTTTGGTTTGTCGTGTTTTTACTATGTATATATATATATTTCCTGTATGACAGTCCTTACCACAAGTGCCAGTCTGAATGGCCAAATTTATTGTCTTATCCATGTGTGGTGTTTTAGACTTCTAAATGCTAACGCATACTGGCCACAAGGACATATTTTGTCTGGCTCGCTCCTGGAGTCCCTAGTTATTTTAAGCAACAGCTTAAATTGGTGGATAAATGTCTGAAGTCTCAGTAACAAACATCAGCCTTCAAAAGTCAAGAGTGCATTACACTGTCAAGAGTGACAGATGTCCCTATATATTTTCCCCTTCAGCTCTTTTCCTCATTGGTTCCTAAAGCATAAACCTCAGAACAACTACTGCTAACAACTAGAGGCAAAATATCTGTGCAGCTTCTTTTTTACAAAAAATAACCACAAAACCAAATAAAATAAAAACAACAACAACAAAAAAGTTTAACTGACCATTGTCTCAAAACTATAGAGTTACTTCAGGGCTCAAAGCTAGTTTCTGATTTCAGGGCAAACTGACTTTTAGTTAATTTTGCCACCTGAACTCATTGTCTCCATCCTACTCTGTGGGCAGTAGAGCTTCAAGAAAAAACAGGATTTGAATGAATAATTTATCCACAGCCATCCCTGTAATTCTCATCTTTCCTTTACCACAGTCTGGGCTGGCATTGTGTATTTTGTCTCCAGTCTTTCCTGTCCCTTTCCTACAGACACATATGTGTCTGCTTGAAATCTGAAGTTGACCTAAAAAAATTGCACAAATGGCAACCCCCAGCAAATCTCCAATTTGGGCTGGATCTGTTTATAGAATAAGATGAAAGCAAGTGGTCTTTCTGTTAAAAGTAACTGGAACTGTGTCTCCCAGGGAATTCCCACTGAAGAGGGAGAAGTCACTGTTGCACTGGAGTCACTTCCTTCTGGTCTGATAATTCTCAATTTTTTCCAAGAGAAAGCTTTTGTAGTTTGACTAGGAAGAGGACCACGTCACAGATCATCTGCATGCACAAGTCCTCTATGCAGAGAGTATAGTGACCTTGCTTTGTCTTGGGCATATGGCAACAAAAGATAAACATCATTAGGCTATCCTTTTTCTGGCCTTTTATTTATCCTCTGAATTTAACCTTTATCAAGTCAGTGAACACAAAAACAAAGGCATGAAAGTTCAAAAAGACACTTGTCATTTCAGCTGGGTACAGTGCCTCAGTCAATATTTCTGCATTCTCCAGCAACTCCTATATGAAACTTTCAGGCTTTTTCAAGTAAAATCTAAATTCATTTTCTCTAGCTGTTAATACTTTTTATATATCTAGCAAATACTGCATGTTAATAGCGAGCAACCCAGTATCTCTTAAATGTATGTTTCACACACTGGGATGGAAAGAAAGGGAAGAAAGAAGGATGAAGAAGGCACCAGTAGTCTTAATGCCTTTTCCAAGTACTATAAACTCACTGTTACAGTGAAACATGTTCCTCCATAAACACAACCATCTTCCATTCATGAAGCTTTACACTGCACATTCACTACATTTATTTTTTTTCCCCCAAGTAATTCTTTTTCTCTCCTCACAGTATAACACAACCCAGCTTCTGCAATTAGGCCATTCTTCCTCTTTAATCTCAGATAGAAATGGATAGGCAAAGGCTACACTGCAACATTACTTTCCAGCACTTGGTAAAAAAAAAAGATGGAAATGAATTGTTTAATGGAAGAAATAAAAGAGGCAGTGATTAGATGACTATGCAGAAAACATGACTTGTCTACTAGATAGCAGAAGCATTTGGAATATAATTTTTGAAGCTTGTGGGTTTTTTGGTTTTGGGTTTTTTTTTTTAGTTTTGCACATCAATAACATATGTTGACACATTCTATGGAATGTGGGTTCTGAAAGCAAGTGTGCACTTCTGTGGTTATTGCTCTTAATGTGTGTTTTCCATTTATGTTTTAACTCAATGTTAATTATTAAACAGTATAATAATTACAGACATAGACCATATGTATTTTTAAGTGCTTTGGTAATTAATTTGATAACTAGCTTCAGCTTAGGACAGCCACTAAAGAACACATAATCCATACAGGTTCCATCTTTTAACTGTGCTCAATATAAGAAATTGTAGTTGGCTAGGTAAGAACTGGTTCTGAATAATAAAAAGATATCAAGTCTGATGTCTAAAATGTTAGTGAATGTAATATTATTTTCTTCATAGCACCAGTAGATAGGAAATATAAATGTTCCTAAAACTGCATGTAATACATAGGGAAAGAAATTGAGGATTTTACAGAGTAATTACACAGTTATTTGGGATTTACAGCACTGAAAATGATGTGAGAATACAGTCCATTACATATGACATGCTGTAGAATCAAAACTGAAAATTGCTGAAAATGGAATTTCTTGGTCATTTCAGAACAGAATCACATGACCATACCTCTCAACCCACATTCTCTATATTGTTTTCTTCTGTTTTGCTTATACATTAATGTCAGATTCATGTCCTACAATTTTCTTTGGAAAGGGAGACAGTAAAAATGAAAAAGGTAGAGATTTATATATTGAATTATACCTGCTATTAATATATAAATTTTATTAAAGCAGTACAACTCTCAAGCTTACCTTTGATTTGCCTTTACTGTAACAGGCTCTTTTGGTAGCTTCATCACACTGCCATTCCACTGCCTGCAACCAACAGGAATTAGTTAGAATTAGAGGGAACACAAAAATATAAATCTCAGAGCTACCTAAGCCCATGCTTGAGATACATGTTTCAGACATACTGATTATTAGCTGTGGGTGATTCTATCCATAATCGCCTTACAAGCTTTTTCTCCTTAGAAATGTAGTTTTGCTGCTGATGGTTTTCAGTGTCTTAATTCAAAGTGAAGATGGACATCCTCATGATTCATTGTTCCTACCACTACAGGAGAAATAACAATCACATTTGATGCTATTTAGGTGCTTTTGTAAGAGTCTTACTACAGTAAGCAGTTAAGAACAGAGCAAAGGGCTGACCCTCTCTCCCCAGCAAAACTGGGCTGCATCGCCAGTATCTGAGGTTGATTCTGCTGGGACACCTTGTGCTGTAGGAAAATGTGTCCTGTTGCTGGTTTTGCAGTATTTATCCCAAGCATCAAAATGAGATTTTAGTTTCTCACAATGTATGACTGCAGCACAAATAAGCAGCACTAAAACATCCATTCAGAGAAAGCAGAAATGGGCAGACAAATCCAAGACAACAGTGAAATGGGGCACTGAAAAGCAAAAGTGATTTATCCCCCTTTTTGAGCTGTCTTTCTGCTTCAGCATATTTAAGCTAGGACTGTAACATCTAGTCTGCATTACTACACTTTCACTGCATGAGTTAACTCCAATTATTTCCATATTTAACATTCAACAGCTATGGCTTACAAACTCTACTGTTCAGTGGAGCAGGTCGTAAGCTTGGTGTTTTTGTGCCAATACATGCACATATTTGAATGCCTGTATACGCTCTGTAGTCAGAGTGCATTTAAATCACTCTGATTTCTTTCAGCCCCAACAGTGGACATACATGTGTTCTTCAGATAAAAATTCCACAAAGTACTGTACATTTTATCAGGAAGAATTTAGCTTTCTAAAGTAACCACTGCTGCTTCATTATTGAAACAACAGCTTCTTCATTTTTATTTACTAGGAAATAATGAAAGACCATTCAGATTTAATGTAATTTTTTGAACCTGTCTTTTAATGGAGACTGTATTAATAGCAAGTAGACTCTATAATTAATAAAAACAATATGGTGAAAGCCTATTTAAAGTAAAGGGGAAAATGCTTTCACAGTATAAACTATGCAGTGCTCTTTGATTTGTGTTTCAACAAGCCAAAGAATGAAATTTTTTATTTCAAGGGGAAGAAAAAGACTTACAAAAACCAATGCATTTACTTTTCTTTCTCCACCCCAAACCTTCTCATTTATAGTGTCTGCTTTTGACTACTTCGGAATGACTACAGCATAATGGGGAATATATAGAAAACTTCTGAAAAAATGCACTTATGAATGACCTTTAGCATTTTTAACAAACTGTATTTAGCAGCATGAAAGAAATACTGCGTTAGATAAAAAAGCAACAACTTCTTATATAAGAAAGCAGCAATGACTTAACTCTTTTGACTCTTTAATGTGAAAAGTTATTTACGTCCATAACAGAGATCACAGTACAAAAGATAACTCTTGTATGAACAACAGAAGTTCTGAATCAATTAAGACACCCTGAACTTATATGGCACTAGGTACAATTATCTAATATTTAACATATTATTGCTAAACAATAAAAAAATAATTCAAATGCCTAGAGAAATGCAAGAGTTACCAGTAAGAGGTCAGAGTAGAAAGATTTAGCAGAATAAAGGTGTTTAAAAGGAAGGATTGAAAGAAAGTACTCATCAAAACTGAAATGAGAAGAATATTCCAAACATGAAGAGCAGGAAGAAGACAAAAAGATTGGGTTTAAGATAAAGTGTTTATTAATAAATCAATATTCATTGATAAAATATCCATATTTCAATTGATTCCAAGTCCATAGTAAAAGAGGAATTTGAAGGAGAAGGATGTGAAATGCAAAAATTACACAATACCACAAATCAAACAAATTAAGTAAATTTCTCAGGCACTGGAAATTTTGGAAAAGAAAAGCAACAGACTTTGGAGAGAGGAAATTAATAAGCCATAGTGATAGTTCTTCAAAATTTCCAATAAACCTGAGAAAAGTATACAATGAATCTCTCCAAGCAGGTAATGTTTGGAGAATCTGTGACTTCTGAGAACATAATAATGCAAGTAAAACTTAGATAAATTGAAGGAGAAGCTTTATTAGCTCTGATCATAGAGGGAACACTGGGACATCACCCTTCCTTCTTCTCACCTGTTTTCTGCCAAGTGAACACAGAGACCCAGACTATATACTGTTTCAGAAAAAAACATGGTGAACAAAAGCAATAATTTCAATGTTAGCGAAGCCAGGTATCCATCCCTGGAGGAATGGGCTCCTTAAGGAACTTGCTAGCTGCCATACTTCTAACATGGAATCAAACAGTAAATAATGTGACAATATAGAGATATGGTCCTTGATGAAGCCTGCAGGAGTGGCACAGTCACTATTACCTTAGCTCAGAAGTGGTGAGCTGGAAACACACAGCTTTTAGTCAAATGTTCTTTCAATTATAATACATATCTTAGCTAGACCTCTCAAACCTTATATACTAATAATTTTACCACAACATCACAAAAAAACACTAATACCATCATTAGCATAACTTAAACAAAATTTTATTGACATCTACAAAATGCATAAATTTAAGTTGTTAAATAGTAAACGATTAAATAGTATTTCTGGATACCATAGTTAACAGCACAGACAAGAACCCAAACAGAATAAACTACTGTAACTATATATAAATACATATGGTTACAAGCCAACCAAATGGCAAACTCTCCAGGAAAAGCCTGTTTATGACAACACATGCCAAAGGAGTAATATCGTCTGGACAAGAAAAAAGTGCAGACACAAAAAAAAAAAAAAAAAATAGTTACAAAGCTAAGTGCCATCTTTGAAATCAAGTGTGCTTATAGTCTTACAGCACTGAGTTCCGCTGCTGGAGCAGACAATAAGAGATCAGTTTGAAAATGAAATATATTACAAAGGCATCTGAGTAGAGCTGAGCAGTTCAAACTTGTGCTTTGATCTCTAAGGTTCCCACATAGTTTAGTAAGGCATACATATGTCCTATTGGTGTTTAAATGAAAAGAGCAGGTAGAGGCAAACGTTTAAATATAGCTTTTTTCTTCTTCTATTCTTCAGGAAATATGGGGGAATTTCTCTACAAAATAGAAATTCAGACATTCAACACAGCCTACTGGTAACATACAGGGGGAAGACAGGTGGACAACTCCTCAAGTTAAATGTCATTGCAATGTGAAGAATTATGAGAAAAATGTGTCCTGAGTCCTCAGTACAAAAAGGCATAACAAAATGTCCCAACAGAATAATGACAATACTTTTTTGTCAGTAGAAGATTAAGACTTTAAAGTTTTAATTCTAAAAGAGCAGACGGACACATATGGATTGTGTTATTTCAGAAAGCAAGTGCAAAAGCAGGTTTGCTTAAAAGATATTACTGTTATCCACTGCTTTTCCTGCTTGATACATTTTACTTATATTTCCATGAAGTTCATATAAACTATGCAAATATGATATGCATACTATGCTGGATATTTGATTCATTGTGAAGGCCTACAAAGCTAAAATTTATCCTGTTAGGATTTTTCTGTCCAACATCTCTTAATTATAAAATTAAATTTTCACATGGCAAAATACAACCTTCAGCATTCTGCATGCTGTTTTTAATTAATATTATAATTCTACTTACACTAGCAACAAAATTAATTGAACAAAATTATAGACACTCAAGTTTGTTTGCCCTGGGTAAAGAGAAAAATGGGATCTAAAGAAAATAAGCATGGGTAGGACATCTCCCAATGCTCTGCATCTCCACAAAGAATGTAGCTGCACAGGTTAAGTAGTAGGGTTTAAAGTAGAACATCAGTTTGTTTCTGACAGCAAGCTGATGCTATTTACAGCAGCATGGCTTTTACAAAACCTTCTGTCAATATGGTCTTTAAAGTGCCTCTATAAATATATTGACCTTGGTTAAGTTTGTTTCTAATTTTGCAGTCTTCAGCATAACTACATTGTAGTAGATAAAATATAAATCTTAACTATGTAACAGTCGCCACCAGAGAAGTGCAAAATGGAAGTCAATAACAGACTGAACTTGACAGGTATAACTTGAATTTAACCTAGAGTAATCCAATGAGGAAGCCACAGTTCACTGTTGAACACATACTGTTTTCTTAAGAACAATACACAAATCACAAAACTCCATACAGATTTGATACTGAATCAGACTGAGCAGAAACACGGCTTTGGTGACACTTACATCTTAAGTTTGCAGTCAAGTTTAAAACCGATGGCTAGAAACCTTTTTGTATAGGCACAATTGTAAATAACTATATCAGTGTTCTAAACATTACATCATTAATGTTTGTAAAGAGTTTCCAATACTTCAGATTAAATCCCTCTTGACATTTTCAAGGGGTAGTGGGAGGAGAGACATTTCAGCCAGAGAAGAAACAAATTCCAACTCAAACTATATAACGAAACTATTATCTTCACATTAAAAAAAAAAAAACAACAAACCAAAACTTCCAACAGCCATCTAAGTTACAAATTACAGTATTAAAATTAATCATATTCTCTAGAAAAAGAAATATATTTCACTAACTTCTTTTTCTGGATAAATAGTAAGAGTCTTGCTTAAAAGTGAAACTATTCTATCTTCAGCAGGCAAACTAAATAAGTGCAAATAAATTAGATCCAATGGAAACCAAAATAAAATCTCCAATATAAACCAATACCTTAGAAGAACACTAAAAGAGAATAATGGAAAGTGTAGAAGCATTGAATAATGTTCACGAGTCCCTGCCATTTAAGGAATAACTGTCAAGAAGTTCACACCCAATAAAATTCATTCCCAAGCAGGACATCTGCAGGTCCCTTCCAACTAAATTATTCTATGATTTTCCAGGAAAATATAAAATACAAAAGAGAAAATAAAACAAAACAAAAAAATACCTTAAGTAATTAACCATAATCTAGCCCCTTTATACAAGTCTAACTTAATCAGTAAATGCAGCCAGGAAATTTTAAATCTGAACACAATCAAGAAGGGACTGGCCAATTAGAATGTGTTGGGTGAGATATGTATTACTTGTACTTACAGGTCAACAAAAAATATGTAGCTTTCAGCTACAGTGGAATTTGTACATGTAACTGGGTATAGTCAGATCTCCTGGAAGAGCTATGCTCCTACAGTACTACAGACACTCATAACATATACATATAGACAGGTACGTATTCATATGTATTTTTTATGTATGAAATTCTTTAAAGTGAAGAAACAGAATGTACTGTTACATTTCACAGAGAAAGAAGATAATTAGTCAAGAACCAAAAAATGAACACAACAGTCTTCTAGACAGATGGTCCAGCACTTCTTAGGCAGATGGCTCTGCTAATTACTGGCAAAAATAACATTAAAGAAGATGTTTTAATTACACAATACGAAAAATTAACAACTACATAATATTTCCTTTCTTCTTTTTCATTATCTGCTTGATTTAATCTCTTATTTCACATATTTGAACAATGCTCTGGGGAGATGGAGTATAATGGCAATAACCATAACAATATGTGTCAACAAACGTGAGTAATATTGGCTTATTCTTCACATTAGTCGCACAATATAATGGCTTCAAAATATTGTGACTTGCTTGATGAGGGTGTCTTCCAGCCTGTCTAATTAGCTTTCTATGAACATGGATGTTGGAGTCCAAAAGCTGAGTTTAAAAAAGAGACCATAAAGAAAGTGTCAGGATCATAAATAAAAAGAAAGAATTTAGACACAAAGAAGTATACCAGAAAAACATTAGCAGCAAATTGGCAGCCAAAGAGTTAGTGGTGGTTTTGATGGTTAATAGAAATTTTAAGGCATCCTTAGGTATCCTTAAGGCATCCTTGCTTCCAGCAAATATGTAAAGCCACTCAAGAAAGATTTATATATCTTTATACTTCAGAGGAACCATTTTCCTTGCTTTCCACAGTGTCGTCATCCCTTATCCTTGCAGCCATTGTGCTGGAACTGCCTGTCTGGTCTATAGGCTCCTAACAAAGAGTGAACTTCAACTAGTGATCATGTTCTTTGGAAAAAAACAGAAGTAAAATACATAAATATTAAAACAGGACTTCCTTTGAACACACTTTTCCCTTTTGGCTCACCAAAAAGGAAAAGCTGGTTTCTGGGGACTGAAGGCATCCTGGCTAGACACTCATATGTAGAGACAGGCCAGCAGCTCATACAGGAAGTCCAAGACTGTATGAAGAACTGTACTAATTGGCACAGTCACTGCAATGTCTTGCCACCAATTACCGCGTGTAACAGCCAGTTCTCCTGGGAATAACACTGTGTGTTTTAATTTGTTCAGAATCAGTTTTTACTGTTCATACACAGTTAGAAAATTACAGTTTCTTATAAAGCAAGCAGTGTGAAACATATAAAAATAAACATAAAGTCATGCTGAAATCTTCCAGAGTTTGGAACTGAGATTCCCTTATAAATGCATAATTTCATACTTGAACAAAGTGATATATGAAACTTTACATAGCTTCAAGGGGCTGATGTCAATTTTATTTCAATACACTGACCTGAAGTATAGAAAAAAAGTGAGAAGTACATACCCTTCCAATTCATGAAGTAGACAATGTTTTAATTAGCTTATTTTATTGACTGCAAATAAATAGTTGTTGAAAATAGTTAGAATTACTATGATAATATTAAAGGAAAAACTTAAACACACTAGAGGGAAATTTAGAGTTACTATGACTTTCACAAACCTCAGAGTTGGGCTACTCCACTGACTTTAATGACACAATACTCTGCCCAAGACTGAACTTTCACAAATGTCACCTCATCCACCCAACTGTGTATTCTGCTTTTTGTCTTCTACAAAGATTTCTAAATGTCACAAATCATCCATTTGGATTAAATTTAACAGAAACAGATTTGTAGAGGAAAGTGCAGTTCCAAACCTGTAAGTCAGAAATGTAAAACTTAAGTATGTTTGGAACTAGTATTTTCAGTCCTGCTCCAAGAGTTATTAAAAAAAAAAACAAAAAAAACCAAAACACAACAGAACTACTGTACTGTGACTTTCAAAGTTTTGAATGTTCCAATCTAGAGTTTTTAGGCTTTTACATTTTTTATGGACATTTAAAAATTGAACGCAAGATTGTGCTGAAGGGATAAACCAACAATATGTTCTTGCATTACCAAACTTGGCAGCTATTCAGCAGGTAGGTTCATAACATATTTTTAATGTACATTCTGAAAGTATACTACATGTAGTAAATTTAATGTATTGAATAAATTATATGTGAATCCTTTAAGACTTAACATCTGTGTTAGCACATTGTGTTTTCAAGTGTTTCTTGCTTTTTGGCAAATAAGATTGAGTTCAGTAGGCTCCAAGACCTTTTGAAAGCAACATTTCTTTTTTGTTTTTTATAGTAGTGTTTTAAACTTTTAGGTGCTGCTGAAACATGTCAGGATTCTCTTTATTTCAAGGAAGGGGAATGTATTTCAATATTTCAATGTGATTTCATACTCCTCAATATCTCAGAGTAAATAACAGAGAAAGTGGAAAAAGCAGTTCTCTGGCACTGGAGTGTCACAAAATGTTGGCTTGGGCCTTGAGCATAGGCAAGAAATTAATTTTTCTGTATGCCTGCTCATTGCTTCTAAGCAACATGGAAATGGGAAGCTGAAGGTGGCACCAGAGTGTGGGCCACCTGGCCCCATACTAACTTGGCGTTCAAGAAAACATGGATGTCAGATGAAAGCAGAAGCACAGCCATCAGCCCTCCTAACCTTTCAGCTGTGGACTGTCAAAGAAAGTATGACACTTCAGAAGACCATGAAAATCAAAAACCTTCCTGAAAGAATTTCTAAGAGGCATAACCAATACTATATCTTGCTCCTGGGGTGTTAAAGATAGCTGTATTATAACTTTCCAGATAGAAGCTCACAAAAACAGATTCAACAGAGTTGTATCATGGAGGATGAAATTTGTAACATGCTCTAAATTATACTGAATAACAGACTACAAAAAAACAAAAAACAAAAAACAAAAAAAAAAACAAAAAACAAGTTGTATTTATCATAATTTCTGTTCATCTTTTTTACTTATTTATTCAAATAGCAGCCATTAGGTTTAGTAATGACAGGCTTGATTCCATTAATAGTAAAACCCATCTATTATTCTAGAAAAAAATACTACAGTAACTTTACAATAATTGTTATTTACAATAATAAAGATATTTTTAAATGTTAGCCTAATAATGGCATGTTACAAGACAGCAAAGAGACAAAATTATATGTTAAAAGTGCCTTCAACAATATTTTTCTCCATTATATTTCTGACCAAATCAAGGTAAGATTTTAGACAGTTTAAAGCAGAGGGAAAGTAGTATGCTAACAACAGAAGAAACAGAAGAACCACCAATTTATGCAGACTGGCCATTGAGAAGCCAGTGAAGAAATAAATGGTTCAACAGCAAAGATACAAAAACATTAGATTTTCTGTATCTTTCTACTTACATTAATTGACCAGAATGGTGATTTTGGAAAATCAGGATTGAGTTTTCTTCTTTCCAATTAAGGACAGCATGTAGTTATATAAAACATTTAGAAAGTGGATGGGGCAACATGGAACACAGTAAGAAAAACACAACCAAATTTCCAAATAGTTGGCAAGAAGAAACAAAATAATTTACAGTTTGGTTATGCTTATTTTTAAATAATTCAATCTAATATGACAAACACTAGGATAATCTGAGGCACAAAAAGGAAAAATATGAAGAATATGGAGCAGAATAAAAAGTAAATAGATGCATAATTGAATGTCATCAGCAAAAATTACATTGTGACCTATAGAGACAGGCAAAAAAAGAACAGATTGAGAAAATTTCTCATTAAACAAGAAGAGCAAAAGATAGTTATTAAAACAGGAAAGCTTGAACTTATATCTACTAGGAAAATTACTAGACTGTAACTGATTAAATTATACAGAAATCAAGTATAATATAAACAGGAACATTAGGACTAAGGAGAGTATCTGCTCGGATTATGAAAAGGTTTTGAAGAGAACATCATGCTCCATTGAAATGGAAGGAGCAGTGATATGAAAGAGGCCCATAATACACCTTTAAATTACAACTTGATTTTGAAGATTTGAGGCTATGAAAATGCTTGGATGTTTATTTGACAAAAATGAAGGGCCAGGAGTAATGTCAATGACACATGGAGCTTTTCACCTCCAGATTACATGTTAAACATCATTCAAGTTATTAAATAGTGTAGGTCAGTGACATCTGGCAACCTAGTATTAGCTATGTGAAATGAATGGGTCATATCTATACGGTTTCTAAAAGAAATCCATTCAGATTCAAATAGGTCTTACGTGGCATTTTTGCAGAGACAACAGAACAGCTACTTAGAAGGAAACCATACCCCAGTGTCGTTATCTGCCAGTTGCCGGAGGAGGAGAAAGAGTGAGGCAGAGATTATTTTCTTCACCAAGATGCCAAGAAGCTTTTATTTATTATTTTACAGCTCTTTTTATACCCTTTTAACATCAAGGTAATTGGACAAAAAGTCAGCCACCCCTGGGGTGATTGGTTGGGGTGCCACAACACCCATACTCAAATAATCTTTCTACTGTTTTACAAACGTCAACAAGGTCACAGCTGGTGAGAACCTTCGCTTTCCCACAGGAAGGAAAATTTCTTTGCAGTAGTATTTTAACACCCACACCCGGTTACATATAAAGGTGTTTACCTCATTCCACATTGACAAGGAATCTTGTCATATTTCTTTGTCAGAAAAGCAGACACTCACTGAAATAATTATTATCACTATATTTTAACAATTTGTCTCCAACTGTTTCCCTCACATTTCCCTTCCTGTTGACCTGATTTTAGCTGACATAAGACCATTGTAGTAAGCTCAGTCTTGAGACTCTAAACCTATAAGTGTTGAGAAAGTATCTTTTAAACTTAGTAATACATAGAAATTTTAGTAAGAATCTCACACAGGGAGTCCAAACAAAGAATTTTATTTCTAAACTAGTTCTGTGGTTCTCCTCCTCCACCTTCTGTCACATTTTTCTTGATTTAAAAACCCTTTGATTGCTACATTGAAAAAGTAATAATACATATTGATATTTTTCTCTCAGAAGCTGAGATAGCTATAAAAACATGATAAATAAAGCTCATTCAACAGGATACCCAGGGCAACTGTTAATCAGGCACTTCCATGCAGACATGGGGTTCTTCTTTATTTTTGCATATATCATCAGCTTTCCCCTATCAATTTATACCTTCTTAACAATTTATTCCCTGATGGGTATGTTATAGCTCTTAGCTTTTTAACGGTGGTTTATATTGGATACTAGTTTAGCATTATAAATAGAAAGTAACAAAAACTTTTTCATTGCTAAGAATTATTCTTTAAAAGTTCTCATGTGCTTCTTCTGGTGAAGTGAGTCCTTTGAAGTCAGTGCTTCAAATCCCAGAGCTTTACTATAGTAAGACACTCCAAAATCAAAGGGAGTTTTGTCTAAGAACAGAATAAAGGCTAGAAATTGTGAAAGTTCTCAATATCCACTACAGAAAAGGGACAGCTTCTGCATAGTAGCTTATAATAGGAAAATCCTTTAGCTTATGTCTGCAATACTGAAGAACTTTAGAAATAGACTAAAGTCCATTAATTTATAGCTTTTACTTTACTGTGAATAGTGAAATGCATTTGCAGATTTGTAGAAGAGCTCTCAGAATAGCCAGATCTGAGTTTCAAAGTCAGAAGAGGGAACTTACAGGTTTAAAATGAATCTGCTACAAAAGCAAGACTATTGCCTCCTCAGGGAAGATAACTGTGTTCTACATTCAGACAGAAACAGAAACACCTTTCTCATAAAAACTTTTCTTGACATACACTATGGACCTGAATTTTCAATTGCTTCCCAGCATACAAACTATTAAACTGCCTGGAAAGTTCAAGAAGAGAATAAACTCTACCTTAAGTTACATGATGACTACGATTTCAGTCTATGGAAAGAGATTAATACCTATACTTTAGCTTTACAGCATGTAAACTGTCCTACAGAAAATGACCAAGCACATCTGAAAAACTTGCTTGCTCTATGTGACAAAGGAAACTGTGTACTCCTCATTTTTAAAACCCAGGTAGAGACATGCTTTTGACCTGCATGTTAGCTGTGACTGAGAAGCTACATAATCAATTCTTCAAGCAGAAGAGAAACTCCCCATCAGTATTATGATAGGTCTCACTGCCAATCTTCAAGGACAATGCCCACGATTTTAAAAATGGATTAAAACAATGCACACTTCCCTAGTTATGTTCTTAGAAATAGCATTAGATTTCTGCCATCATTCATCCAGGCTATTTGCATTCTGTGTTAATCATCATGCTTTGAATTCAGATACACTTTATATTAATTCTAATGTGCAGGTTAATGAAGAAAGCAGAAGGAAGATGGGAAAGAAAGAAGAGTACTAGGATGTAGACAGCTTGACTAGCTGCCAGATGCCCACACAGCTGCTTTCTTATAAATTCATTTTGTTGCCAATTAAAAATAGAGTACAATAGAAAGAAACAAAGGTAAATCTAAAACACTTCTCTACCATCACCACCTTTCACAGGAACAATTTAATCCCTTCACTCTGGACTCCTCTAGCTCCTCCTCCCCCTCCCTCCCCACCCAGCAGTGCAGGGGGATGAGGTATGGGTGACTACAGTCTTTCCACTGCTCCTCTTCCTCATATTTTTCCTTCTTCTAAACAACACTCATAACTAGGGACACTTTAAAAAAAAAAAATAAATCCAAGATAATTTTGAAAGTTGCTGCTCTGTGAGAAAGCAGGTCCAGTAATCCCACAAAATCTATACTAAAGCAAGATGGAGCAGGTACAGATGGAGGGTTGCAGGCACTGCACATCCTAGAGGAGTTGCCTCCTTTTCAGAAATGCCCTTCTGCCCTGACAGTGCTGCTCCTAG
>JANHGL010025755.1:0-11745 GCA_024611195.1 Ceyx melanurus
CACCAAACTGGGAGGAGTGGCTGACACAGCAGCAGGCTGTGCTGCCATCCAGAGAGACCTGGGCAGGCTGGAGAGCTAGGCAGGGAGAAATTCAATGCAATATAACAAGAGCAAGTGTAGAGTCCATCTGAGAAAGAACAACCTCATGTATCGGTACAAGCTGGGGGCTGATGTATTAGAGAGCAGCTCTGGAGAAAGAGAACTGGGTGTCTGGTGGACAGGGGGATGACCATGAGCCAACAATGCACCCTTGCAGCCAAGAAGGCCGATGGCATCCTGGGGTGCATTAGGAGGAGTGTGGCCAGTAGGTCAAGGGAGGTTCTCCTCCCCCTCTATTCTGCATTGGTGAGGCCCCACCTGGAATACTGTGTCCAGTTTTGGGCATGCCAATTCAGGAAAGACAGAGATTTACTGGAGAGGGTCCAGCACAGGGCTACCAAGATGATGGAGTGGAGCATCTCCCTTATGAGGAGAGGCTGAGAGAGCTGGGGCTCTTTAGCCTGGAGAAGAGGAGACTGAGGGGAGACCTCATCAATGTCTATAAGTAAGTTAATGGTGAGTGTAGGGAGGATGGAGCTAGACTCTTCTCAATGTCATCCAATGACAGGACAAGAGGCAATGGGAGTTAGTTGGAGCACAAGAGATTTAGGGTAAACACAAGGAATGACTTTTTCATAGTAAGGGTGACAGAGCTCTGGAACGGGCTGCCCAGGGAGGTTGTGGAGTCTCCATCTCTGGAGACATTCAAGACCTTCCTGGATGTGTTCCTGGGCGACTTGGTCTAGGTGATCGTGCTCTGGCAGGGGGTTTGGACTAGATGATCTTCTAGGTCCCTTCCAACCCCTGACATTTTGTGATTCTGTGGTGCTGGTTTCAGTGTCACCTATGATTTTATTAGACACCATAATCACATCCTCCTTCAGTTCTTTTTCAGACAGGAGAATCTTAGTATGTGTGATAGTTCCTTCTGTGAAACTGTGAAATTTCTTTGATTCTTCTCAATTTTTATCTTTTGACCTATTACTTTTAAAAAAATTATTACAAGAATTATTTTTTAAAATATTAAACCCATTATTTATAAATCAGGGAATATGGGGAATATATTAAAATGGACTAAATATGGATTTGTCAAGTCTGATTTTCTTGGATACCAGGAAAACTGGCTTTACTTTTAAGGGAAAAACAGTAACATTGGTATTAGGAAAACTTGGTTATCTCTGAAGTTTTTCATTAGCAAGCTGGTGGGAAGCATATGATATGTTTTTGCTATTATGGATGCCCATCTGATTAGGTGACTTCATGAAAGAGTAATTTTCAGTGATTCACAGTGAAACTGGAAATATGTCTGTAGGATCGAGTAGATAACTGTCAGGTGTTTGAGTCTTTCATTGGTGTTCTCAATGTTGGATGTGTGTTATGCACCCAGATAATGTCAACCTGGGAAGGATTAAAGACATGTTGGATAATAGGATTATAAATTAAAACATATTTGGCAAACCGAAGAACTAGGCTGAAAAAGTAGGATGTTTTTCAACAGAAAATTTATTCCCTCTTATCTTGCTTGAATGTATTATATAGTTAATCTATAAGGTTGAAGTGGAGAGCAGAAGCCTATGGGGTGGAAAGAGCGTGGAGGACATGAGATTATTCAGCAGTATTCATTTCCAGGATTGTTACTTCTTGGTCAAAGATGAGAACACTAGTTTATCTATTTGGGTTAGCTGGTTTTAAAGCAACATATTGATGTTTATCAGTTGGCATACTACTTTTATGACATTCTAATAACTGAATTTGATTTACTATGAAAATTTAAAAATAAATTGTAAACTCAATTGCACAAAGTAATTCCCCTTTTCCCTACATATAAATGTCATTACTAATACTACATAATTAATACAAAATGAACCACTGCATGCCATGGACAGTGCCTCTTTAATTCATGTAATGGTTATATGTTGGAAAAAAAATAGTGAGCACTAGCTTTTTTTTTCTTTTTCCCTTGGAGAAAACCAGATAAATGTAATTTGCTTTAATATGTTCTTAGAAAACATAAGTTTTGATCTTCTTTTGAAGTTCAGTTCCTGTCCTGCAGGGGTTTGCTTCTAATAATGAGAAAGGATAAAAAGGATAGTTAACAATTCCTCTGAGTGGCTTAGAGTTTTGAATGCAGACTTGTTCCTTGAATTAATTTGTATCTATCTGTAGCAGTAAGAAACTCATAGATATTGCAATAAATAGAACAGAATTGATAAAATAATCAGAAGATAAGGGTATGTGTATTCATGAATTCAGAACTGTGAGTAGCAGTTCAATATTATTTCACATGCTCTTAATTTCTACTTTGATTCATGAGAATTATCTATGTAGGACAGTAAAAGAAAATATGCTAAATTCTGAAATGATGCTTCCATTCTTTATATTAAATTACATTTCAAGTAAAAACCTCAATGGACTAATGAATACATTATTAAAAAAGCCAAAACCAAAGCAAAAACCAAAAATAAACCAAAAGACCACAAACCAAACACACCTTATATTGACTTTGTTTTCTGATGTGTAGTGTATCGTACAAAGTACACTGTTTTAGTCATCTTTCTGACTTCTAAGAGAAAAGTCAGGAAGCAAGGGCTATAATTTTACTTGCTGTAACTTCTTCAGCTTATCTGGAAACTATTCAATGGAATTAAAAAGAAAAAATATAGTTTCAACTATATGTAGTATTTGTATACTTATCAAAATATTACATATTAATACAGTGTATAATAATGTTTAAAAAAGTTCACCACTTCTTAACTTTACCCAATATTTCCATGGCTGGGATCAACCTTGCTGGTTTCCAAACTGGACAGTCCATTGCTTAGACCCTGCTGGTGTCCTCCAAATCCAAGTCGTAGGAAGCTGAAGAAGTTATCCTCACTCTATCTACTTCTGATATTATTCTTCATCTTGTTTTGAGATGTTTTGTTTATGCCCCTTGAAATTCTGTCAGCTTGACCCTAGTTGAATATGAAGGGATTTGCCAACAACTGGGACTTCAGTTCGAGTTAAAAGATGGATGCTTTCTTCTTTAATATGCATCAGAATATACACTTGATTACTGGTTAGAAAGGTGGTTCCCTGCATTGTTCCTAAATACCAGAGGTGGTATTTAGAGGAAGAGATTTTTGGACTATAAATAACTTTCAGACTTTCTGCTGTCCTGTGCAAATGTGTGCAATACCACAGATTTTTAAGTTTTGTGAATATTTATGAATTGCAAGCTTACACATAAAAGGTAAATCTAGTAACCTGAGAAATGGAAATGTTGTAACCAGTGAAGGTTTCTTCTAAGGCATTTTAGAGACAGTAGGTTCAGCACATTCATTCATCTTATATTATGTTTTTCACTGTACTATTGTTTCTTGCTTTTTTGCTTTCTTCACCTTTTGTTAATATTTCTGTCTTAAGAGCTGCATGCATACATGTCAATTTTAACTTTGTTTTTGATGTTTTCACTGTCTTCTTCATGTAAATTCATGTACATTGACGGCATTTTAGGTAAGTGGAGAATATTCTTTGCACTTTATAAAACTAGACAAGTGCTTAATCACTTAAATGTGTGGAATAGATCAAACATTCATTATAGAGCATAACTTCAGTATCTGAAGATGGAAGTATAATGAAACAAAAGAACATCAGTAATTTTTTTTTCTAATTTGAGACTAGAACTGTTTCTGTCCGATGGGAAGAGGCTAAAAGAGCAGGACTAGTGCTGAGGAATGACAGTATAGGTGTTTCTGCAAAAGCAGAGTAAATAGAGTGAATAAGCAACATCAGAAAGGTGTGTTTGGTTTTTGTGCTGCTGTTACATATGATGAGGAAAGGCTCCTGGCTCTGTAGTGAGTAGCAGAAAGAGAGAAGGAGGTAGTCATAATGTTGTAGATGTCCAAGGAAATTTTGAGGAAGCAGTAACCCAAAGGTGTTTAGGGGTGAATACTTTTAAACTTTTTGTTTTACTACCATGAGATTTTTACATCTGAAGAAGAATGGTATGTACTGAGCTAGAAAAATAAGAGGAGAAAGTGTCACTGTGCCCAAGTACTTCCTTAGTCTTGACTAAAGTGTTGTGGTTTTTTTTGTGGTGTTCTGGTTTAGCTGATGATACATTATATAGTAGAAGCTAATAGTTTACGCTGTGTGAAAGTTGTCACGTTAATGGTCATTTGGAAAGGATGTAATGAATGTCAGTGACTGTACTTTATAAAGAAGCATAAATAAGAGCAGCAGAAACATTATTCCAAGAAAAGGTGCTTGGAATGGTGTAATGCTGACTTCAGAATTATGATCAGCTTTGAACATTATTAATATCCTTAGGTAGCATATTCATATCCTTAGTTTGATGGTACATCCTTGAGATGCTAAAAAAGTTCTGTTGCTTCTGTTTGTTTTTGTTTGTCTGTTTGTTGGGTTTTCTTTGTTGTTTTGTTTTGTTTTTTGTCCTGTAATGGTGGGTGATCAACTGCTGCATAAAACACTAATTATTGCATGAGGAGTTTTTTGAAAGGCTGTAGGTTTATTAGTTGGTGCTTTAGCTGAATTTAGTAATTTCATCCTGTTTGTTAAACTTGATTTGCTGCTTCAGATGGATATTGCATTCTATGTTCCCTGTGCTGATGTGCTTTGGAGTGCGGTTCTGCTTTTTAACAGTGATGTGTTGCTTTGTGAGTAAACTACTTTCTACAGAAGCCAGGATTCTGTCAGGGTCTATCTATCTTCCCATCAGGAAAGAGGTTTGGTATAAAACTACCTTTTTTTTTATTGCTTTAGGCTTCTAGCACTGCTTGAAGGTATTCCTTCAGTAAGTATTGGTAAGTCACACAGCAAGCATGACAGCTGCTGCTTTTTGTTGGTAATTAGATATAAAGCATTTCGAGCTTTGTGAGAATTGAGAGGTTTTGGATACATCACATAAATCACACAGCATAAATAAAGTCCTCTGAATAAGCTAACTACACTTTTTAATCTCATTAATAGTTTCTTGCCAGTATCACAGGTAATACATCCAATATTATCCTTGGTGAAATTCCTTTCCACTGATTGTGATGGAGCCTGCAGTTTATATGATGTGTTTAAAAACAAAACCCAAACCAAAAAGAGATTTCTCTTTTTAGCTTCTGTAAGCTGGTTTTCTTCCTTTAAACTCTGAGGCCTTACAGTTAATCTAGAAAGAAAAAATGCTGGAAATGACTCTTCATAATTTTCCAGCATCTGAGGTGTGAGAGAGAGAAAGGGGAGAAAGAACTGCAAAAAAGTAATTCCTTTCTCATGCATTTTCTATGACTTGGCTCCAGTTTAACTACCAGGCAGTTGATAATGTCATATTCTATTAGCCTGCAACATGGTAATCCATCCTCTCGGACATTTCTTCAAAAAACACAATCCTTTTGGCTGTGCTGCAAAGGATTTATTTATTTTGCATATGAATGTAATTTGAAGATAAACTTGCATGACACTTTCTGACCTTTTTTCCGTTATGTTTGAGTCCATAAGATTCATTTCAGATTGTTGTGTCGTTGTGAGGGGAATGTTACATTAGTGGTTTAACCTGTTGGCCACTGAGTCAATTTCTTCTGAATTTTTGCATGGGAATTATGGTTTGTTACTGGCATGTAGGGTCAGACTTTACCTGTTTGCCATGTTCAAGATGCCTAGCATTCCTGACTTAGAGAACTGTGTATCCTCCTGGTGCCAGAGAGTCACTAGTAAAAGCTGTCAGTTGAAAGATAGGATTTACTACTTGAATATATTGCTAGAATATCTGTCAGTTAAGTAATCAAAAACTGGCAATTGGGAGCACTTGATATAGAGGATAACCTTGGTTCAAATTGGATTGCCTGTAGCAGGACTAAGTAACTCTTGAATTTTGTTATTTTAGAATATTTGACCTCTGGGATAAGGAAAACATTTACTTTTTGAACTTCCTTAAACATCTGGCACAGTGTAGTTAGTGCTCATACTCTTGGTGTTTGAAGATGATATTAAATGCTAAAAAAACACGTGAAAAGAAGGTAGTAGACAATGTGAAGTGCCCTTTAAACCCTCAAGGGAAAGGAATAAATCATTTTTTTGCCCAAGGGAAAATCCTGAGGCAAATCAATGTAAATATTTCAGTGTTAGAGACTCAGAACACTGAGGTCTTCTAAGGTAATCTCTATTCCACTTCCATCTATAACTGAATGAGAGCGTGAGGTCTCCACCACATCAGATCTCTAGAAGAAATGCAAAGATCAGCAGAAACCAGAGAAAAAGCATAATACATATTGGGATGCAGTTTCAGAGAAGCAGCAAGCCCTGAAACAAGGTCTGCTTTTTCACAGATTCAAGATTTCAATTTAAATATTTACTATATTAATTATACAGAGTGCAGGTCTCACAGTAGAATCCATGTTTCAATTGAAAGAAAAGCCATACAGAAAGAGGCAGGGAGTTATGGTCTGAAAAATAAGTATTTATGTATTTTGTTTTAAATGATGTGTAGCTCTTTCAATTTGCTGAACAGCCCTGTTAATGTGAACTCTGTGTGGCATTAACTTCAGATGGCTAATGGTTACTGATAAAGCATAATTCTTAAGTAATTCAGTGAAGAAATGCCTAAATATCGTGGGATAATATTTCTTCTGGGCACAATAGAAGGTGGAGGTGAAGTAGTAGGTTGCAATTTAAATCTACTTATAATGTAGAGATTGCATGATTAAAAAAAATAAACTTGAAAGACACTATTTTAAATCATCAGGGAAAACAGATAAAACCCAACTAGTTTACTGAAGTATATTTATAATCATACATATACATAAAATTTTTTATATATGTTGGAATATTCAGAATGTTTTGCATTCGGTGATTGTATTAAATTCCTTCCTTGTGTCAAAAAATTAACTGTTCTGAGTGATTTAATCTAAGCTGTATCTCTTTGAATTTTGAGGGAAACCAAAATTCCCACTTGCCCTTTATTCTACATCTAAAATTATATTTCTTTCCCTTCCACTCTGAAAACATAACTGTCAGCAAAGCTCTCTGGAATAGAGTATGTACTAGCCATGTGAAATTATTTAAAGTAAAGGTCTGTACTGAATTTAGTCAACCTAAATATATCTAGGTATGCATTATGTTGTTTTGTTTTTATATATATAATAAAGCAAAATGAACTCTGGAGATGGTTAATATTGTCATGAAGATTACAACATACTGCTGGAATGATATTACAGTACTCTGGAAATCCAAAATTATTAAAAAAATGTGTTGAAGACATTGTGTTGTATGATAATATATATTTTACTAGGAAGTTTGATAATTAAGAGATTTGGCATACTTTTTAATTGTTGGTTAAAAACAGCTCCTTGGAGAGCCATGACTCTTGTGAATACAATATTATTTTCATTAAGAAAAAAATTTGGTATGCTTATTTCCTACTGAGATTCGTGTAGCTCATATATTCTTAGTTTGGTTGAAATCTAGAAATGAATTAGCTGTGTAATTATGTAACTGTGTATGTATAATCTAGTACTTACACTAGAGAGAGATTTCTATCTTCAGATTCCCTAATGGAGCTCTGGAATTGAGGAGGGAACTATGGAGTACAAAGCACAGAAGTTGTTAAGAAAGCAAAACCGGGCATTCTTCATCCTGTTCAGACAGTTCATCCCCTGAAGAGGGAGAGCTGTCAGAATGAGAATTTGAGCAATTAGACAAGAATACCCATGATAGGCTTTTCCACCTGAATACACTGCATTGTTCTTTCTTCAGGACTGCAAAATGAACAAGCAGAGGCAGTCTAGCAAAGTATGAGAAAAATTCTTCTCTAAAATATTTAGAAATATTTTGTTTTGATATGTTTTTTTTAGTAAGTATACAGGTGTAGTCATAAAACATGAACTGAAGCCACCAGTAATAAAGATTCTATGTTAAATAGTTTGGGCATTATCAGAATGCAGATCTTGTATAAAATAGTACCTCACTGTGTAGAGAAGTGGTGCCATCAATGGTTGAAGCACAGATCAGAATACCAGAAGGAAAATTTTTCAAATATACAAGTTTGTTTTACTTGAAGCTGGGCAAAAGCTGAATGATGCAGCAAATGAAAAGGACTTAGTAATGGTTTCTATTGAAAGTGGAGTGTTTCAATTCTCTGTAGAGAAAGCTTAAAAAATGGTTTAGCTGTGTCGTATACCAACTCTTTAAAACACAATGTTTTAGAACGTGTCTGTATATCTGAGAATCATGGTCATTTAATTCCAGAAACAAAAAAAACCACCCCTGTACAACAGCTAAAGAAGTTTATGCTTTGTTTATGGGCAGTTAGAAATGCTCACTGAATAAATACGCTTTTTTTTGTTTTAGCCTGTTGGATCTAGTTTAAATATTGAAGTTCAGGAAGCCTGTTGTCAAAGGTTTCATAGCCTTTAAGCATATGAATTTCATTCCTGCATTATTTTTGAATATGGATCTCTGCCATCAAATCACTTAGTTTGCCTTCATAAATTACAGAGAAGTACTTTTGTACTTTAGTGACCGAGCCTTTGATTTTTCTAGTGTGAAATACCGCATCAGCTTTACATCAGTTCAGACTATTACTCCCCCTGTTTAGTTTTAGTTGCATGGATTCTTGCTGTATTGTAAGGGATTTAATGATTAAATATCAGCAAAACTGAAACCAACTCTGACCTTTAAGACTAATGGGAATATTTATTTAGTATATATTTATAGTAATCTTTTATAATATTAGCCTGCATTTAAAAGGTCAAAACTGAACAGTGATTGTGCCTAAAGGAATATAAGAAGTAGTGTATCTGATTCCATACTGTTAATTTTATTTCTATTTTTTTTCAATTGTACTTGATTATCTGGAATCATTCTGTAGAATAATTCTAACTGTGCACATAGTGAACCCAATCAAATTTTTCTGTTTTTAAATGATTCTTAATGGCAATTCTGAACCAATAATAAAGTTATATTGTGGCCACTGATGCCATCTGGTATGGGAAAAACTGAGATTTGGATCAGCAGCCCAACCATTTCTCTCACAGGGAGTCAACAAAAAATTGGAAGGGAGAGAGGAGCTTCTGCCCATTTCTCTTTTAGGATAAAAGCTGCAGTGTACCTTTTATGATAAATGTCATCTTATGAACTTCTGTAGCTCAGCAGTGTTCAGCTACAAGATGTGTGGTTCCTTCCTTTCCAATCGGGTTCAGAGCCAGCTGTTGCAAACTGATGTGTATTCTGTTTTCATGGTTGTTGTCAAGGATTCTGACCAGTATACTTAGCAAACACTGTCAAATACATGAATGGATCTAATTTAAAATATATGCTTGAAATATCAACTTACTATAAACACTTATGTCTAACAGAAATACATAAAGTAAAATTGGAAATTTCTTTCGAAAAGACCTATTGTTACTCTTTATCGCTTTCTCTTTAGATGCTGAAACAATAATTTAAAAATAGTGTCAAGAACGGACCATCTGTTGATATTTTAAAAATGCTGAAAGGAATGTTTTACTTCAATTTTTTTCAGTCTTAATCAGATTGGGCTATTTTTGCTTGACTAACTTTTAGTTTAGTTATGCCTGAGCATACCTAGCTTTTCTCTTGATATTACTGTTCTGTCAATATAAAAAAGCAAACGTGAAAGGTCTGAAATAGCAGCTAGTTTAGCATATTGTATACCTTTTCACATCCCTTACAGCATTCCCTCTTCATGGTGAGCCACTGCTTTTTATAAAGCCAAAACAGGAATATATGGGTGACATATTATTTGCAATGAAATGGACCAAAAGAATGAGTTAAAATATCATAGGAGTATGGAAGTACTTTTCAGATGTCTGTTTATTGAAATCAAGTTTTACACAGGCTATTTTGACTCTTAGATATCTAATGCTCTTTGCTTCCATTAGATGGTTGTCAGCCTTCGGCAATTCCAGGACCTTTCTTTGTGAGACTAAAAATACCTTGTCACACAAGTAAATGTAGCATCACATCTGACCTCAGTACTAGTGCAGGGAAAGATGGTGAGGGCACACACTGGTGAAAAGAAACTAAATGCCTAGTCTGTACTTTCAGAGAGATTCTGGGAAAGTTCAGTTATTCTGATTAATGCCAACCTCAGGTGTACTGGATACACAAGGCTCACCTGAGGGGAATATTAATTAGTTCTAACAGACCTACTGTTTGTTCTTGAGTACTTAATTTCTGTAGCCCAGATGAGAACAGTGATTCATAAAACAGAATTTAATGACTGTATTAGATGGTTGTGATGTGATTAATCCCTAGAGTAATTGCTTCTATAACATGAAATAAATTTCTGTAAATTTAGCTTTATATCTCAAATACTAATTTAACTTTCCTCTTACAAAACAATGCAGTTTGATTTATTTTTTTTTTTAAAACATAACTGACTTCTTCCAACATATTAACATTAGAATGTTTGTTTATTCAGAGTTTTCATTAGGTGGAAAGAGATGTGTATTTGGATCAAATCCCACGATCCCAACTAGTTTCTACTAGGTGAGGTCATGTCTCCTGCTAGGAAATTTTATCACCCAAATTTTTGTGGCTTTGCAGCTGCTGGTTTTGCTGTGCTGCTGAAGCACATGCATGCTTGGCTGCTTTTACTGGTGTGTCTCTTCATTGAAAGACATTGCACTGGCAGAGGAGCTGTGTGTGTGGTGGGCAAGAGCCCATAATTTACAGCTGGTGACATTGCTGTATTCCTGCAGTGTGTCCAGGCTGACATTTTGCCAGCATCTGAATGTCAGCTGAGAGTTTTTGTCAATTGCAAAGGTGGCTTCAGTGGAAGGAATGGATTTTGCCTCATTTTGAGATATTCTGGATGTTGTAGAGGCATGGCACAAAGGAGAAGTATCATACCACAAAATAGGCAGTATATGACCCATCTAAATTCCAAAAAAATGTGAAGTGATCCATTTGAACAATGGCCTTACTTTAAAAATGTTTTTAAAATGATTACAGCAACATTTTGTTTTAAAACTTTTTAAAGCAATTTAATTATTTCATTAGAGCACTTTGCTATATTATAGATCCAGGCTTGTAACAGAATTGTTTCTATAATTCCCACTGTGAACTGAAGTTGGTGACATAAATGTATATGTAGTTGAGGGAAAAACACATCTGTCATTATTGAAGTAAATTAAGAGATGAGGACTATGGCTTAAAAATATTAATGAAACTATAAATAGCTTATGTTTGTAGAGAATATTTATTTTTAAGTTCTAAGTTTCTATTGGTAACTATTGCTTGTACCTTAGTAAAGAAATCTAACAGCGATAGTAAGGTGACTGAACATATCTAGATTGTGAACATGATCTTAATGCTAAATAAGCTAATAAATCAGGAGTGTATGCAGGCTCTGGATTTTCATACCTCAAACTGGAGTGAATGCTGCTCATGCAATACCTCTGTTAGCACAAGCAATGTATTTTGATAAATCTTTGATAAACTGTGAGACAGAGAAGAATGTTCATTTTAAATCACATTGTGCAAGCTTGTACTTAAAGCTTTGAAAGAAGGTTGGGAAAAATGCCTAAGGAAACTGGAAACAGATATCACAGATTCACAGATATTAAGGGTTGGAAGGGACCTAGAAGATCATCTAATCCAACCCCCCTGCCTGAACAGGATCACCTAGACCAAGTCACCCAGGGACAGATCCAGGCAGGTCTTAAGTGTCTCCAGAGATGGAGACTCCACAAC
>JANHGL010025755.1:30014-41737 GCA_024611195.1 Ceyx melanurus
AGCGAGGCTGGTGTTGGTCTCTTCTCTCAAATTAGTAATGATAGGATGAGGGGAAATGGCCTCAAGTTGCATCAGGGAAGGTTTAGATTGGCTATTAGGAAGACATTTTTCACTGAGAGGGTACTTAGGTGCTGGAACAGGCTGCCCAGGGAGGTGGTGGAGTCACCATCCCTGGAGGTGTTTAAAGAACGAATAGAAGCGGTGCTTGAGGGTATGGTGTAGTGGTAAGAGAAATGTTAGGGCAAAGGTTGGATGTGATGACCTTGGAGGTCCTTTCCAACCATAATGATTCTGTGATTCTTTGATCCCAGCAGCCCATTGGCCTTTTCAAGTGACCATTGTCAAGCAAACAAGAGAATGAGAGTCTTCTTCAGGAAGACCTTATTGCTTTCTGCTAAGAAGGGTGCAAATTGCAGGGATTGTGTACAAGCTACTCAAGTATCTATACTCAAGCTTCCAAGTAAAGTCCTTGGGTATCCAATTTATTGATCAGTTCAAGGAATTCCAAAAGCAGATCATATTGTTATTGTAATAGCCTGTACATGTTTCTCCTTTATTTACATTGAATTACTTTCATGTTTTAGAGTTCCTCCTGGGCTACCCTTAGGAGCCAGGAGAAAATTTCTTCCTCAGTTTCTATGGTCATGTTTCCTCTTGAGAACTGCTAATAGAGAATGGGGTTTACTGAAGTTTCTGCTTATGAAATACTGATATGCCTTGTTAACTGGTTAAGGTTTAAAAATTTACTGGGTTTGCTGTCTGCAATCTGTCCCTGTCAGATTGGGAGCTATGTAGTGATTTGGTGATTTTGGCTAATGATTTCTATGCTAATTTCAAGGGTTTGAGTGAATTGTCTCCAGTCGCTTCCTGTGGCACATGGTGTTTAGTCTTTTGCTGTCTTGTTATTGGAAGTTGTCTGCATGCTTTGAGGGAATATCAAATAGTTTGTGTAGTTTTATCTGTTCAATTTGGAATGGATAACTTTTGATCTTCATGCGTATCTTGGTAAGTCCTTGTTATTCTGTAGTGCTTGCTTGAATTGCCGTCACTGCATGTATTCTTCATCATGCACAATACAGTCTTCTAACACAAAATAGAAATTATTGTGGTGAATTTTCTACAGTAATCTCCTCAGTAGATAGAACTTTTATTTTCTTTTTACTAGTTTTTTTTAAAGTTTTAATCCTAACTGTGTAAATGACCTTGTGAATTTATTGGAGTCTAGTTTTTTTTAAAGAGTGTTTTAGAAGGAAATTTGAACCTGGATACACTTTTATGTAATTCCATTAATGAGTCTTGTATTCACTTATTGTGCCAATCTTTCTATATGTTAAACAAAATAATCTGCAATTTTAGAACTCCATCTAAAATATTCTGCTTTCTGTATTTTTACAGGTTGGTGTATAGAGCTCATTTATCGAGTATATTTCTAAGAAATGTGTATATTGTCATGTGTACATATTCTTTGGTCAAATAATGAGCTCTTGTTTCTGTTTTTTTTTTTTTTACTTCATTTTGCTGTTTGATTTTCTGCCACTGCACCTGAAACAAGTTGTAGCAGTAAATTAATTTACTCTATGAAAAGTTGTCTAGTATGCTGATTTACCCTTAAAATGGTAGATTCTGCTGTAGAATCTATGGAAAATAAGCTGAACATGAAGAAAATAAGGTTGAATGTGAAAAAACAAACAAACTGAAGACTACTAATCTACATCCTCAATACTACATTAAAAAACATATATATGGGTTGATGTCTTATAAGCTGTGCACTTGGTATTTAGTTTCAAAATACTTTAAGTCAGAAGCTTTTAAGTTTTTTACATCTAATTGTGTATCATTCTGTTATCTTTTAAATCCTAGCTGAAGAAATGCCAAAGATGTATTTTACTGAGCTTTTGAACATTATTTCCCTCTTAATGCAACCATATCTTTCTCCCTTATGCTGTTGACTTTTTTTCCTTTAAAATAGTGCCAAAGCTGGAATCTTTCTTCTTCTTTGTTCATTCATGGTCTTTTAGGTCTCTCAACACGGTGGAATAGAAACTTAATGGGTGATAAGCTGAATAAATTGATTTTGTTATTAATAACCTCTGTTGGGTGGAATTTTGACCATACCAGAGAATTAAAGTAACATACTGTGAGAGAAACTGGTTGTGAAACATTGGTAGTTAAGACACTCATGTCTCTAATGGTGGCCAGTTCTGTCATCTTGACCTGCACCCCATTGAGCACTGATCATATGATCAGTCATTTTTGTCTAGCCAGTTTTTTCAAATCTTAACTAGGTAGAGAGGAATAACTTTTCTTATTATCATTCAGTCTCTAACACTTTGTCAATTATTAAATGTTTCTCATTTCTGTTTATCATTTTCTGCCTATTTTGCGGAAATGCCCATTACCAAAAACAAGTATCCTAGTGTTTTGTATCAAATGAATTTGCTGAATATCCAAGAACCATGTAAAAATTCTCTTTTCTGATAGATTTTTTTAACAATGTAAAAAAAAATGATGGTTGCTATAGAAGCTACCATCAAAGATCTGGAAATGTCTCTAGGACTCAGATGGTACTTGAGGAGGTACATAGAAGTGGCTAGTGCATCAGAAGTATGGGAATGACTCTAGAAAATAAAACAAGCTTTTTTTTTTTTTTTTTTTTTTTTTTTTAATCTCTCCATCATCTTAGCAGATTTGGACTGACTGGTGTGTTACCTCCTTGGCCCTCAAAGATTGTACCTTTCTGCAGTGTACAGTCTAACTCATCTTTAAACTTTGTTTTATAGAGGCAAACTTGTGATGATAGGTTTACTCAAGTTCTGTGCCTGAATGTCTTGAGTGGCAAATTTGAGGCTTATTATTTTACAGGAGAAGGAGAACACGATACCAAGGTGGAATCCTGCTCTTTTACAGGAATAGCAAAGAACACCTCTGTTGGTAAGATTGATGAAAGTGTTGGGAATAAGATATGCAAAAAAATGGGATTAGATTTCTTTCCATGTATTAAGGAATTTAAAATCTAGGCAGTAAGCTTTCACAAGAATACCTATAACAAAAATTTCCTTATCTGCTGAATCACAGCAAGAACAAACGAATGAAATTCTCACTGAACAGCAAAATGTGAGCTTGAGTTCCTGCTTCAGTTTTGGAGATGCAACTTACCGTGGAGAGAATGTTGAGTTATTTTCCTTGGTTTCTGAGAACTTCTGCCCAGTTTCCATTCTGGCTTCTATCACTGAGTTAGACTGAATCGTGTGTCTGTAACTAACTAACCCCATTCAAATATTTTTAATTTAGTGTTTTTCAAAGGTAGCTGAATTTTGTTGGCCTTTCCTAGACAAAATGATATAGTATTTGCTTTGATAAGAAAATATTATCTTGTATGGAACAAAGTGGCTTTTACAAATACACATTTCTAAATGAAAAAGGACAAACTTGGGGCTGGGTAGTGTCCCTCTTCAGTATGTTAATAGTTGAAAATCTGTCTTGAAGCCATGATGTCATACTATGGCATTCTTCATGTTCAGAATTAAGTATCATGAAGATCACTAATATATTATATTATATTCCTGGCAAAATACACAAAATGCCCTGAAGCTTTTAAATTGGTTATCACATGTCTTTTCTAGAATTGTAAATAAACATTTGTTTCTCTGTAACTATGGGAGAACTGTAGGTAATGCAGCTATTTTATCACGTGGAAATGTAGCACAGATGTTTGTTATCACTTTTTTAAACATAGTGACCACACATTATTTATCCTAAGTACCATTAAGTATTTTTTTATTATTGTTATTAAAAACTTGCCTTAGGCAATGTCCCACTAAATCTCTAAAAGTCAAATGTTAAAATTCCAGCAAGTATTTTGTTATATATACATATATGTATATTACATATGCCCTCTCTATATAACATACAATTTCACTCAAACAGAATCTGAGATCATACAGGATTTTATATAGCTGTTTTAACTCTTACCTTGCAGGTATTCTTTAAACCATTTGCAGCCATGTTATTTTAAGCTACAGCTTTTTTATATTTAGTAGAAAGAAGAATACCACAACTTCTTTATTATAATTTAAAGTGTACTTCTAAACTTTCAAGTTTGGTGTTTGTTTTCAGTTGTTGTTTGTTTTTTTGTTTTTTTTTTTTTGTAAAACTTGCTCTATCTTTGACCTCATCTTGGTCGAATAATGAAGGCTGCTGATAGGATTTGAACTGCCATAATGAATTAGTTAGTTATTGCATGTCTGTGAATAGAACAGATGCCTTGCAGACTTTTGGTGTTTACTGTAAATGTCTTACACTGGAGCCAGTAGTAACTTACTAAGGAAATGCTTATCAACACACATAGTTTCTTCCCTGAAGTTAATTATATAGATTAGCAGCCATGCTAGACTGAACCTCTTTATTGGGTTCATTAGTGAACTCTTTATTTCTTCTGGCTCAGCTCAAAATATTAATCTTATTGCTTTCTATAAAGACAATTATTTTCTATCAAAATATCAATAATACATGTTTTTAAGGTGACCCCTTAAACATACAGAAGGACTTTACAATGTTGGCAATCACTCCAGGCATGAGAGAGCAGTCAGCACCTGATTATGCACTAGAGAACAGTTGTTACTATTTACATAGCCTGTTCAGATTTTGTTATACTTTGTGATATTCTTACCAATGTGTTTGGTTGAAGAAGTTTTTATAAATCCATGTGGAGGATTCAAAGCTTTGTTTATTTAGAGTTCAGTTCATTTAAAGACAGGATTGCTTTCCATAACAATGTCATCAATAGTTTGGACTCCAGAATATGAGAAAACTTAGTTTCAAACTGACATGTCTTAAAGAAGCAACAAAAGAAATTGTTAGGAAAAGAGAGAAAAATCAGATTGGTGCATAAGCTGTGTTTTCTATAACTTTTGGTGTGTGAGAGTTCCATGTACATGCCCTGACCACTCTTCATTTCAGTCCAATAGGCAAATGGAACTGCAGTAGTTGAAAAAGGAGTTTCGTTATTAAAATATTTGAACTTAAAATAGAAGAAGGTATTTTAATGTATTTACAAGCACTGGTCCATTCAAGCAAACTGTTTCTATGCAGCCAGACCTAGAGAGTATATCAGATTAACAGTTCTGCCTAGTGCAAAGCAGTCGGTATTTTGTGTATTTTGAAAATTCAGGGGAATCGACTCAATTCCAGGTGTGGGCAAGAGTGTACATCTCTAACATATAATAATTTTCTGTGGCATCGCAAACTATCTCTTGAGGGGAAGATCTAATATTCCAGAATGCCATTATTTTCTGTGTGCTTTCTACTTTCTTTCATAGTCTTGTAAGATCATGCTTGCCTGTTTTCACTGTCTCACTTTTGCTAACTCCTACCTGCATTTCATATTGAGGTACAACTGATTGAATCTACTGGGGTTTTTTCAGTTTCCTTTGGGGCAATAGCTATTGGATCATGTTTAAGTTGGGATATAATATATCATTAGTTAATGATACGGTTTTCCCACTTCAGAATGTTACAAAGAATTTAAGACTATACTACCAAGCAAGTGTTAGACTAACAGGCATGTTTGCTCCCTTTACTGCAATTGAAAATTATTGACCTTCAGACAGTGAAGGTCATTAGGAATTAGGAACATACTTATGTGGTGGGCCTCAGACCTGAACCAATTTTTTATTCTAGATAATATTTTCTTAAAACACCCCAGAAGGAAAATCAGTTTGAAACATTATTCTATCATTAATTTAAAATGAAATCTATTTTTGAATCTTTTTATTATAATAGTGCTTTCCCACTATATTAATATTTCCAGAAGATGATTGCAATCTGAATAGTTGGAATAGTTGAAGTTGCTGTAATCTGACATCTCTTTTACTTATCACCTGCAGCAATATCTCACAAGAAAACCTTAGAACAGTATAGAAAAATGAAGGTTTTGTAAAATAATATATTGAAGAACAGTCACTGTTTTTCAAAGACCTTTATACCTATATAGCTCCAAGAGCAAAGTAAAATTAACAAACCCTACTTCGTAATTTTAAGGGCTAGTATTCTAAATTCTAAACCAAAACTTCTCTTTCCAAGCATCACATATTTTAGCTGTGTTCATAGTACATACACATATATTTTCTGGAAAACTTCAACAGACTAGCCTCCTGCCACAGAATATATACACAAGTATGTATGTGTATGTACATTTTCCTCTGCATGGATGGATGTAAAGAACCAAAAGATGAAAACGTGTTTTGACCTCTTTTTAAAAAAACTCTCCCCTGCAGTTGTCTAAAAAGGAAATACAGCTCTTTATTTGATAACCTTTTATCTTGTTCGTATCTTAAACTCTGTATAGCAACATGTTTTGCCTTTGTATATGCATGGTCTATCACTGTAATAAAAGTGAAAGTGTATTACAGGCAGCAGAATATAGCTAATGATGTTAACTCTTCCTAAAGTTTCACCTGAAAGTCAATTTGATGAATGATACGTGTAATATTAGATAAAGCTATTTAATGAAACAAGATTTCTGATTTAGTGAACAGATGTAAATGTCTTGTTGAAACAATCTAAGCCCCGTATTCAGACAGAACATATAGCCTCTGATCTAGTGGGGCTGGAATTTAGCTAGTCACTAATTAGATGATCATGTCGTATTTTCTTTAGGTAATCTTGATTACATGTATTTATTTTTTTCTGTTGATGACTTGAGACTGATAGTCCAATATTATTAGAGAGCTCTCAATATTATATATCAAATATTATTTGCAAATATAAAATATGATGAATAAAAATATATCCCACGTCACTATAAAGGTTTGCTTAAAATATGGGTTTATAATCCCAATGTGCTCTGAAAGACATACCCACCAGAATTATGGATGTTTGAAAGTACTGAGGTCCAAATACTGTTTGTATTTTTTTGAGGCCAATGGGATTGAGTGATTTAAAGTGAATAGATTACATTTGAAAGAATAAATGAACACAGACTTGGTTACTGCTTGTAATCTGCTTGGTTACACAGGTTGGCTGCAGTTCACTGGAGCTTCTCTGTAGATGGAGCTGACTTCATCTGTTTGGCTTCTCTCCATCTAGCAACACGTTACCACACTCATGTAGACGTTGCTCTGTTGCTCTTCTACAAAGTTTTATAAAGCAAACAAAACCACACAGACTTTGTAGACCCATATATGCATAATGAATATATTTAGAACAGTTACTGGTTCTGTGTGTTGTTCTGACTGTCATTTCTGAGATTAACGACAGTATTAATATATGCAATTATATGAACTCAAGTTACTGCTTACTATTATGCAAATCTGTAAGGTTTGGGCCTTGCCTGTTCCTCTGCTTTCTTACAAGAGTTGAGCAATATTCCTGCTGGTCCTTTAATAACACTTCATAGTTCTTGTAGAAGGAAATGAAGTGATAAATGAAATGATATGTTATCCAGGGAAGTGTGAATCAGAGACATTTACTTAATTACTCAAAGAGGAGTGTACATGCTTGACCTTGTTACAGACTGTAATTAATTGTAATATTTTTTTTGGGGGGGTGTACAAAGACAAAGTGGTAGAATTTCCTATTTTGTAGGTTTAGGATGCATAAGGGGCATATCTAGTATGTTCTGTAATGCTCTACTTTTTACACAATTTACTTGAACTTATTATTTTTAAATACAGTTTGTATTCCTTCCTAGGCACGATGCTGAAAGATTTTGTACATAGTCCAGCTTCTATTGATATAATTCAGAAGAAGCAAAATAGTCTAATAATTGACAGAGAAATGCTTACTGAACTTACTGCTATAGTTGTTAATTGCAAACGGGTTCTTAGTGGTGTATCGCTGTGTCTGGGCTACTGTATTCCTCCATTAACAAAATTCTTACACTGCCATTAATCTGCTGTGCTGGCAATCTGATTCCTACTTCACTTCAAGCAATCATTGCATGTGAAAGTGTTCCAAGTGAGGTAAAGTGACATCTTACTAAAAGGAATGTTTCACATACTGTCCTCCTTAAAATGTATGTTTGAAAAATGCATTGTTTTTATCTGTTAATAGGTAATTAACAGCTAGATAGCTATTTTGTCACACTGCAGTTAGTGGCTTTGGCTCTTGATGTCTTTTAGTTCCCTGAATATAAATTTCAGTACAGAAATATGTGGACGTTTTAGATACAAGATATAAGCTAAATGATGCT
Organism: Ceyx melanurus; assembly: GCA_024611195.1. Classification (NCBI taxonomy): domain Eukaryota; kingdom Metazoa; phylum Chordata; class Aves; order Coraciiformes; family Alcedinidae; genus Ceyx; species Ceyx melanurus. The sequence continues at coordinate 38,206 of JANHGL010025755.1, forward strand.
GTCTTTTGACTCATTATTTGACCGAAAAATAAACATCAGAAATATTATCTCGATTCATGATCTTTAAAAGGAAGACTTGAATAATTTCAGTCAATATTTCTTTTTCAGCAAATTCCTGCAAATAGTGAGTTAATTAAATTTCTACTTTTTTATTATCAGCTGAATTTTTTATGAGGTTTATTAACAAGGGCAGTGGTCTTCAGATGCTGAACAAAAAATATTGTATTTGTGGGTATTGTATTTTTTGGGTAGGAATTAGACATCAAGGTAACAAGGGGAACCTTGTGGTTGGAGTTTACTACAGGCCACCCTATCAAGAGGAAACTCTCGATGAAGTGTTCCTACTCCAACCACAGGAAGCATCAAGCTCACAGGATCTTGTTCTGCTGGGAGACTTCAGCGATCCTGACATTTGCTGGAAAAGTAACACAGCCAGCAGTAGACAATCCAGGAGGCTTCTGAAGTGTCTTGATGACAACTTCCTGAGGCAGGAAGTAGACACCCCCACCAGAGGGGAAGCAACACTTGATCTGGTGATTACCAGTGGAAATGAGCTCATCAGGGATCTCAAGATTGGACGTAGCCTGGGTGGCAGTGACCGTGCACTGGTAGAATTCATGCTACCAAGGGTCAGAACTCAGTCAAAAAGCAGTAAGGACCTTGAACTTCTGAGCAGCCTGGTCTAGTTGAGGGTATCCCTGCTCACTGCAGGGAGGCTGGAGTAGATTACTTTTGCAGGTCCCTTCCAGCCCTAGCCATTCTGGGATTCTATTTTTTTTTCTAGATATCTGACAGTATGGTGTGGGGGGGTGGGGGTGGGGGGGCGGAGATGATAACTTTTTGTGACCATTGGTAATGTTCAGTTGATATTTTAAGGTTAAATCTCTATTTCAGGTTTCTTCACTTCAAGTAAACTTGGTTATTTACAAAAGCATGTAACCTGTAAGGGTTATCCTGTTCTGCAGGATCACTTTAGACAATAAACAGTTGTTTGGTAATGAAGTAAAGCATTTTATGCTGTAGTTACATGCAAAATGAGTCAAGTTATGGTTCAAATGGTTTGGTTGTGGCTGTCTTTAAAGTGTAGCACTTGATGCTTCTTCAGCAGTTCTTGACAACATAATGAACTTATGGGGGAGCTGAAGTGCCATAATTCAAGAAAGGTTCATGTTTGTGCCAACAGAAAAGGAAATATGCATTTTTATTTTTCTGACATGCTTCCAAAGTATGATTCAGTTTTGTGAGTTTGTAGATCTGGCTAACACAGAAGATATTTTAGTCATTTTTATTGTGTTAAGTGAACAAATAACCAATGGCATGTTATGTAAGCAGTACATATTAAAATTTCTATTAGAAATTACTATACAGCTGTTATGATTTTGCTATTCTTTAGCAGCAGTATTCTCATTAAAATAAAGGTTGCATGAAAATTTTAATGTTTTCATAGAGGAACTGTGCTATGAAACCTGGAGGCATGGAGAAACGGTATCTTATTTTCATATATCCTCTTGTCAAGAAGTGGAGATTAAGGAAAAAAAAAGCCTTGATGATTATTCCAAGAGTGGAGCATTAGCTTCTAATCGTGCACTCACATCTTTCAAGATGTTTCTATAAGATATTGATCAGAACTAAATTGTATAGTTGTTTAATAAAGATGTAAAAAGATGAGTTTTTGAATAGGTCTAATGTAATTTATTTGGCATTTCAGTGGTAGTATGGTAGGCCTTGTTAAAACCTCAGTACAACTCTACACATGCTTATGCATAGTCCTAATGAATATTGTATAAAATTGCATAGCACAGCAAACAATATTAATAAAAGATCTGCTCTCCTCATATCACAAACCACTCCCCACACATTGTGATTTGTAACAAAAGCTTAGTTGTTAGTGTCTTCGTTATAAATGCTGCATATTTCCTTAATATGCAGCACCATTCCCAAACACCACTTCTCTGTTTATACCTTGCTTTGTTTTCCCTGGAGTAGTTAGACGTCTTCAGCCATGCATTTTGTGGATGTGCACTGTGAGGTTTATGAAGACACAGACTTTCAGGTGTATAAAATTAATTTAGCACTGGAGCTCAAAGAAATTCAAATTATGCTTGTCACTTAAGCATGCCCTATGAGTTGCTATGACCCTCAAATGAGGTACTATGAATAGCCTGTTAGACGTGAGAATCTTTTTCGTTCTACAGTTTTAAATGCAGTATCTTCTCTTAAAAAAAAAAATAAAAAAGGTGGGGGGATGGGGAGTATGTAGTGGTTGGGTAGGGCATCTAATAAAATCCTACAAATCAGCAGGTATGTGACTGGATCAGTTTACATTTTCATGTTAAGTCTGTAGGGTTCTTGTGGTCACTAGATGGCACTCCTGAATGAAGATTGCTTTTCATTGTGGTTTTCACAGATGATCGCGTCCTATTTGTTATTTTTAATCACTTGTCTCACAAAGATACAATTAAGAAGACAACTACCTTCTATTACAGCACATAGAATGACAGTTTCACTGAGATTTTGTAGTAGTATGTAAACTGAATGGACTTTTGAATAGCTGTATGTGAGAATCAAAACAAGGCTACAATGTATAGTGCAGCTTTACAGAAAAAGTGAAACCAGGAATTCAGTCTGAATGTATTAATGGAATTTGGTCCCAATGTGTTACTAGGTTTGTAATTGACTTCAGTTTTACAAAACTAAAAGCAAAATAAAATGTTATCTTCCTGTGTGAATGGATTGGAGTTGCACCATGGTTTGTTCTCTCTGCCAAAATACACCACTGATACTGTGTGATTGGGGCCTGATGATGGACAATATCTCAAGTTATGCTGACACGCCCATCTGCATTTCAAGATAAGCTTTTAATACTTCGCTTACTCAGAAGCTTTTCTTGCACTTGTGATGGCATAGTAATGTATAACCATACTGAAGAAGCCAAAGGCAGCACATGTAGAGCTCCCTTCACATCACTTAGTTTGTCTTGCATTTTGGATCCTCTGATATGAAAGCTAATAAATAAACAGCCTTCAGGAATATATTAAATACTGCCTATAATTATTCATTATTCAGACTATATAAGTATATTTTAAAACAAATTTATCAACTGTGGTAGGAATTGCAAATCTAAATCTTGTATTCAAAATGTAATCTGTCATCTGCATGAGATATAAATTTTTCCTTTATTATCTCTGTGTAGTAGATAATACTTAAATTATTGTATTCCTTGAGAAGAAATAGCTGGGACTTACTCATAACAGCAAAATCACCAGCATTGTGTCTATTAAAAACTGTAAAAAAAATTAAGGCTCTTTTATAGATTACAGAAGCAGATCTTTGTAGCATTTTAATTTTTAATTTTCTAATTAAAATAAATATGGCTGTCAAACAACATGATTACTAATAGCATAGACTATATACAAGACATTAAAAGAATTTCAGAACCAGATCCTGTAACAAGGGAAACAGATCGTGTTGAGCAACTAGAGACCACGGGGGGGGGGGGGGGGGGGGGGGGGGGGAGGAGGGGGAGAAACAC
>JANHGL010025756.1:0-53720 GCA_024611195.1 Ceyx melanurus
TCCTCTGGCCCCGCTCCATCAGCTCCATGTCTCTCCTGTGCTGAGGGCTCCATAACTGGATGCAATACTCCAGGTGATCTCTGACTAGAGCAGAGAAGAGCAGAGGGGCAGAATCCCCTCTCTCCAGCTGCTGGCCACACTTGCTGCAGCCCAGGCTGCCATTGGCCTTCTTGGCTGCCAGTGCCCACTGCTGCCTCATGGCCAGCTTCTCATCCAATACACCCCCAAGTCCCTTTTTGCAGAGCTGCTTTCCAGCAACTCATCCCCCAGCCTGGATTGATAGTGAGGGTTGTTCTGACCCAGGTGCAGGATTCTGCACTTAGTCTTGCTGAATGAACCTTATGAGGTTCCCCTGGGCCCTCCTCTCCAGCCTGTCCAGGTCACTTTGAATGATATCCCATCCCTCCAGCCTTTCCACAGCACCACTCAGCTTGGTGTCATCTGCAATTTTTTTGCTGAATCATACTATCTTTGAAGTGCCTCTAAAACAAAGAAAAAAAAGTAACAGAGCATTCCATAGAGATTTGCATTTGCATTTTGGATAATAATTAAGAAAAGACAGGATGGGAGGAGAAAATAAAAAAGCATCAGAAAAATAACTAAGAAGAGATCAGGTAAAGCTGCTTAAACCCATAGTTAGCATATCAATTACTGTTGATGAACACACAGAGAAGCCATATAGAACAACTTACGTTAAAAGCTGTAACCCCAACTTCAGTTTAAGATCCCTTGTCCATTTATTTGAAAGAAGTGGCCTGATTCTCAGTGACATTTAAATTCAAAGAAGCACTCAGTAAATGTACAATGTCTTAGATGAGACCAGTGAGTTTAACCTATGCATTCAGAATTTACTGCCTGTATTTATTTTTGTTCAAGTGTTCGTGGTTTTTTCCATAACCACTTGGATTAGATTATGAAAAAGGACATTTTAATACTGAATTAAGTCAGCAGAGTCCATTGTGAGTACTCTCAGAGGCCATTTTATATTTTCTAGATATTTATATAAGGTTTTATTCCTAGAGATTGTCAATGTATTCCTTCAGTCAGAGAAATTCACCTCTTCTGTATCTGCTTAGTTATAGAAGGATATGAATTATGTGCATCACTAGAAACTGATTTCTAAGCATTTGGACTACTAAAATTAATAAAACCTTTTTTTCTTTATCTAAGTCGGTATTACAAAACCAGGAGGAAGAGTATATTTTCTCAGTCTGCATAATGTTCTCATAAACACAAGCATTTCTTCAGCTGTAATAAAAATATTACGCGGTTATTATTAATTCAAATGAGGTATATTTTGACTGACATTTTGCAAATTCTTTGATCTCATGTTTCCTTTTTTCCACCACCACTCCCTTCCCCATTATATTCAGTTTCTTTAACTCATACCATAGCAAAATGCCTGAAAACAATACAATAAGACAATAAGATAGATACTGCACTATGAAAGAGCAAATACACTTTCAGACCTATCCAACACTACCAAAAAACCTGTTTCTTCAGTTCTCCAGTATTTACTTAAGTAGCTTACATCACTGTTGGTACAGAAATAGAAAACAGGAGGATATCCTCTAAAAGTACTTGCACAGCAAAAATAAAAATTCAGCTTGGTGTCCTGAAAATTCTGTTGGTGAAGGTAGGAAATGCTATAACAGCAATCTATACAAGGAAAAAAATGTGAGAGCTCTGGAAAAAAAATAATTCTGTAGAAGAGATAGAGATTTTAATTCTGTGATGATTCTGATTACCAGAGTGAAACAGCTGAAGGTAGTGGTTGTAGGGCTACAGATAACTGAAGAGCAGTGAAATATATACACACATATCTAAAAATTGAATTTTTAGATATCCTTTTTGGACATATATGTATTATACTTACATGCACAAGAGAAAGTCAAGAAACTTTTAGAAGCTTTTTCAGTTTGACAAATAGCAAAGAATTAGTAACTTTATTGCTTAGAAAACAGCACAATTTTGAGCTCTAATATATTATGCATAATGGTTTGCATAGGGACGGCAAACTATTTTATACAGGTCCTGAATCAGCAAAAACATCCTGCCAATTTCTCAGCACTTCAATGACACAAAATCACTGTGTCATATTCTATTCTTATTTATGAGAAAACAAACAGCAAGTATTATTTCTTTGGAGAGATGGTGACAGTTTATAAGCTTTACTTAGGAAGGCTCTTTGTAAATTATTCCAAATACATTGTATAAATGCATATCTCATTTCTCTGTTTAGTGTATTAATAGAAGAGGATTTCCTGAATGCTAAACAAAGTAGTGTTTGTAGAACTCACTCAAGTATACCAAAGTCTCATACTCAACAGCAGAACTGCTACTGTGAGACATTTTTCTGCATTACAATTTCGCTTTATTTCTGACATTAGAAGATAGCTGTTGGCCATGGACATATATGGAAACAACATGGTTTTTTTGACTCCTATACCTTAACCTGTAATTCAGCCATAAAGAAGCAAATTTAGACTCCTAAATGCAAATAAATGTTTGTGGTTTTTTTGTTTTTTCTTTGTTTGTTTTGTTTGTTTGTTTGTTTTTTTAATAAACACAGACTCAGAAAAATAAGTTTGGGGGTTTTTTTAGACATAAAGGCGACATTACCTAACAAAACAAGAACTGTTTCTTCTGCTCACACTAAAAAATTATTCACTGACTTCTGATATCACAGAGTTCAATCACATCTTTTGCTAGAGGTTTAACTTCTCTGATATCAGGATAAAAACAAACAAGTGCCTGCTTCAGAGTCTGGTAGGGCCTCTAACTAATTGAAATTAAATCTATAGATTTGTTCCTGTCTCTTCATCTGACTTAATCACCCTTTTGCTACCCTTACTGACAATGAAGGTAAGGATGTTCATATTCTTGAGTTTTCAGACAACTGAATTATAGACAACACTCTCTTTATATTTCTTAATTATACACGTCAAGTTTAAACTATGTAACAGCTGCTACTATGACAAAAGCAACAAGCTATGCTTATCTATGCTCTTGCTACCTTCCTCTATGTTTTACTCTTCTGGAAAAACAGAGTTCTTTCAAGTCAATATGCACCAGCAGTCTTGGAGCCCAGTAACTCAGATTATTGTTCTTAAACTTTAAATGAAAGTCCACTTATTTATAAATAAATAAAAATATAGAAACTTCAGAATTTGTTGACTTTTGTTTGGCAGTTTGCACTTCTATTGTTAATAGAAAAAAAAATTAATTGCAAATATAATTAAAACAGCACAATCATTGGACTTAAAACAAATGAGTTGGTACAGTCATCATCTAGCAGATTGCAATTACTCTGTGAATGGCCTTCTGTTCTCTTATGGTCCAGCAGTGGCCCATGGGCTGAATAACACTTCTCTAGAAATTATATTAACTTCACATATCCAAATGCCGATCTCTCACACATGTTAACACCCACACATTGTCTGTCTCTATTTTTTCCCTTGAAAATTAAATGTCAGTAAGATAGTATTTTTAGCTATTTCTTTTTTTATGTCAATGGGAGAAAGATACTAACAGATGATATCAACATTTCCTACAAGATACACATGGGTTCGTTAAACATGCAGACAGAATCTGATAACTTTCGTAATTCCTTCAATATTTCGGTGCACAACAACCCCATTTATTTCAGAGCAGAGACTCATGGTTTTTTTTTTTTCTGTTTGAAGGAGTGGAATTTAGCTCTTTTAGACAGGTAAGATTTGATTTTGAGTTATAAAGTTTGTACTTTTCAGCCTTACTTTTGAAAAAGTGAACCTGATGTTGGTTTCAGTGAAACAGACACTTCAGAACAGGGTCACAGATTTGTCTGGGTGACTTCTGAGAAGCAGCTAATATGGATTCATATTTTACTTTGCTTATCACAGAATCACAGAATGTTAGGGGTTGGAAGGGACCTAGAAGATCATCTAGTCCAACCCCCCTGCCTGGATCACCTAGACTAAGTCACATGGGAACACATCCAGGCAGGTCTGGAATGTCTCCAGAGGAGGAGACTCCACAACATCCCTGGGCAGCTTGTTCCAGGCTCTGTTACCCTCACTGTGAAGAAGTTTTTCCTTGTGTTTACCCTAAATCTCTTGTGCTCCAACTTGCACCCATTGTCTCTTGTCCTGTCATTGGACAACACTGAGCAGAGCCTGGCTCCATCCTCCCTACACTCACCTTCTACATATTGACAGACACTGATGAGCTCCCCCCTCAGTCTCCTCTTCTCCAGGTTAAAGAGCCCCAGCTCTCTCAGCCTCTCCTCATAAGGGAGATGCTCCACTCCCTTCAGCATCTTGGTGGCCCTGCACTGGACTCTCTCCAGTAGTTCTTTCTTAAACTGGGGTGTCCAAAACTGGACACAGTACTCGAGGTGAGGTGTCACCAATGTAGAGTAGAGGGGGAGGAGAATCTCCCTCTCGTGGGTGTATCCCATCAGAGCCCATAGACTTGTGGATGTCCAATTTGCTCAACTGGTCTCTAACCCAAGCCTCTTCAACTGAGGAAAGAAATTCCTCCCTTCAGAATTCCTCTGTGTTCTTGGAGACCTGGGACTCCTGGCAGCTCTTATGTAAGAGCCTTCCCATTTATGGTATAAACAATGCCCCCTAGTATCCACATCTTATTAGTCCAACTCCAGTCTGAAAATACAAAGAGCTTTTGCTAGGAACTCATATTTTTAAGGAAAGAACCTGCTACTATTACATGTTTTCTAAAAACATAAGTTTTTAAAATATGAAGTTCTTTTAAACTATCATCAGCTTTCCTGCTCTTCTCCCCCACAGGAAGTCAGAACAGGTCAACAGTCTTTGAAGATTCTGCATGCAAGGTCAAATGCATCTGGAATTAAATCAGTTTTCAAGTGCAGCATTACTTAACATAATCAAGTGTCTTCCATATTCTCAGTGCTTGCCTCTGCACAACTTCAGGGCTCTGAGCACTACTTCTGAACCCATTGGAACTTTGCAATTATTTTTATGGGGCTTGACCTTGAGAAGTCTCAAACATCCTCAATTCATCACAGCTCCCAAGGTTACAATACTGTAATTCCATCGTCTAAGAATCAGGGCTTCAGTGCCTAAATACAAGAAGAAAGACAGGACATTTCTATTTTTCTTCTGATTTTCAATACAGAGGAGAGAACATCCTTGGCCTGATCCCACATGAGGATTCCAGACTCCAAAAAACATGCCCTGCTTTTACTGTTAGCTCTACAACTTTAATCCTTTTCATTCAAATAAATGAGCATGTATTTAATACAGAGAAAGCACAAAAGCAGTATGATATGTGCACATATTCCTGTATCAACCATGTATAGGTCTGGGTGTATCATTCTAGACAAAATCAGTCCAGACTATACAACACTGGATTAGTTTTTGTGGTTTGCAGAAGTTATGCAGCCACAGAGTAGATATCTTTGTGTTTCTTATACTTGTTTTAAATTTAGCCTTGGTGTCTAAGATGAGATTCATTGCATCAGCCATATACAGACTGTTTGAAGTAAGGATAGCTCTCAAAAGGCATCTAACCAACATACACCTCAAGTCTAATCTACCGTGGAATGTACATCTCTCAAAATGTTGTATCCTATGTGAGCCACCCAGAAGCATACTTTTGCAAGGAAAAAAAGGTCCATTGATTAGCAATGATATTAAAGTTCATTTAGTATAATTTCTAGCAAGGATGCCAAAATTAGAAGGCAATGTTACTCTTCTATGTAAATCTTAAATGTTTAAAATTAGAAGAGTTTATTATTTACATGAATTAAAATAGTTTTCCACTTCTAGTTTATTTTTTCATCACCTTTCTCTTTTTACCTTATCTACTTTTACATTCATTTCCATTTCACAATGACAGCTTCTCATCCCAATATATATTAATTTCATAAAAGCATGCGGGAAAACAGTTCAATGTCATGCTAAGCCACCCAAGGTAGCTTAATAGACCCATCCTGCTAATGTGACTACTTTAGAATGCAAGACTGTTCATTTCGAACACAAAGGGTATCTTTCCACAGTGCTGAGCTATGCACACTGGACTATAAAGAAGATTGATACAGATAATTTTATGTTCACTGGCCTTACAAATAACTCACACATTTTAGGTGATATTATTTTGTGCCTCTTTTTTTTTTTTTTTCATATCTTCTTAAATATTTTGCCCTTGTAATATTAGAAATCTTGACTTGAATTCAGCCTCTAAGGAGTTACGAAAATTATTACATTTAATTGTTTTTTCCTGGGAAAAAGTGCAGTAAGGAAGAAGAAAGGTTCATTTAATATCTGAATGTTGTCTACTAATTTTAACAGATAAAAGACTGTGAACATGCATCACTGTGGACATGTGTAGTAGTAAGGAAATACACAGCAACTGAAAAAGAATGTAGATAGCACTGGGAGCCAGATGAATTTGTTCACTTGCAGAACATGGCATTTCTTCTGGTCTGCCATCTTTCAAAAATCATAGCTTTCCTTCTCGTAATATATCCCCCTCCTAGCTAATTATGCCTTTGTCTCTGACATAATTAATTTTCTTTGCAGCTCTAGTATGTTCAAACTCAAGAGCTATTCACTCCTCTTGTTCAAAAGTCCATGAATATGGGTCATGGACTGCGATCTTTATCAATTACAGTTTTCCTTGCATTGACTGAACAGACAAGACAAGGTAGCCTTAAAAATCCTTTATCCCAGATACCTACCATCACCAGTCACTTTGCAATCTTTAGAAAAGATTACAAAGTTGTTTTATTCTGGGAAGCCTATGATATCTACTCTAAAATTACATAAACATTAGTATCTACAAATGAATTGAAATACACAGTCTTATAGTCTGATATTTCTCAAATGTTGATTTTTTTAGTAAGACAGAAGTAGAACTTGAATAACTTCTATATTTATTTAACATTTGGCTAATAAATATCTTTATCCACAAAGATTAAAAATATTAAAAAATGCCTCACTATATTCTACATAGAATTAAAAGGTCAATCCCAACCATAAGTTATTAACATTATTCACTTAATTTTACTGCATATAATGAACATTAAGGGAAAAGTGTCAATATCTTTCAACAACTCTTTGTTTTACCTAGTTAGATGAGACACGTTCTTGGTTTATGAACAACTTTGCCTCAAATAACAAAGTGACACTAACATTCAAGAAATTACTTTCATACTTACTTAATTTTAAGCTTTCATGTTTAATTGAAACTTTCAGCATAATAGCCCTTGTAACACTGGATAGACAGGCATTCTAAATTGTAACTCGTGTTAACAACAGGTAGAAAATAAATATTTATGGGAATTACAGTGTCCATCTAGCCTCTCAAAGGAGTAGGTCAGCAGAGATACTTCTTTTCTGCTTCACATCTGAGTTCTGTATGATTTGCAGAATCAAACTTCACAGTCCAGGAAAGGTTATAAAGCAAGTATTTTTATAACAGCACTATCATAGGTTTCCTCCCATTGATGCCTACCCATTGTTATCTGGTGGTTGCGGGACAGGGTCTTCTGGAGGAAGGCCCACAGTCTTCCTCTTCACCTTTGGCTCAGAATGCAAGGTTATGCTGACCTGGCAACTGCAGTACTGGTACAGATTGGCTTATCTCAAGAGGGTCCTTTCTAGCTCTTTTTGGCTCAGAGTTAGTTCCTATTATCTACAAGGATCAAGGTTAGTAGATAGGCTGCAGATGCTGAAGCTGCAGTTAATATAACCAGGTAAAAAGTTAAGGATAACAAAGGGACTATAGATACTATGGATCCCTTACAATTAAATTCTGTCCCTTTTCTTTTTCCTTTTGCAAATACTTTTGCTCCAGTATACCATTTTTATATTGAGAATTTTGTCAAAATATTTACCACTCTGTTTTTTGCCTTAATTGATGCTTCTTCCATTGTCTCTTCTCTCACTCAGTGTCTCTTTTCTGTGTTTTCTCAAATTTCTGTCACATCAATATATCTTGAAACTGATTTCTCAGCATCAATTTCTTTGTGATGCCTATTCATCCATTTTTACACTTTTCCTTGTCTGATTTTAAAAAGTCTGAGATTAAAGTATATCACTTCCTTTAGTGGTAAAATGGCAATCCAAATATTTATCTCAGATTGTTATGGATGTCATTGATGACAATTATTTGTCCTATAGTAGTGTCTAGTGTGGTGCCCCAAAATTAATGCTGTTATGCTACATCATGCACAAATATAGTGAGAATCCCTAGTGAAAGAGGTGTTCAAGAATTTATTAATGAAGGTGAAATGCCCTGAGATTCAGTGGTAGGACATATCTTACAAATGAAAAGTATAATTTAAAAAATAATGTAACTAAATGAAATATTTTAATAAACTAAACTAGATTACTAGTAAGAGAGGTCTTTTCTATTTTGCAGCACAGAAAGCTTTTCTCTCTCTGCCATTTCTATAATTCTTAATGGTAGCATATGCATATCTGAGGAGTATTTTTAATCTTTGATTTAATACAAAGTGTTTTATCAAAGTAAATTCCTCTAGAAAAATGTTTAAACTAGAGTTCTAAACTTCACCAAATTTAATAATATTACATAATTGTTTTGTAGACAGCTGTATTTTTAAACTCAAGCTTGTAGAGGACTGCTTATTTCTAAATAGTTGATTGGTTTTTTTTTGAACCATGTTTTGCTCTAGAGTAGCACAAATTTCAGCAGATCTATACTGAGATCATTAGCCAGGAAAAATAAAATAAAAATTTATAATAACAAATTAAGCATGTTCCTGTTATTTCTTACCATGTCACAGAAAGAAAATAAAAATATATTATGGTTATATATTATGGTTATGATATGCCAATTTTTGGCTCATTTACATTTGCATTGACTCAATTATTTGAGAAACAGGTAAATGATGTTTTAACCACAATATCCTTCCTGCTTGTGGATAAAAGGCAAAAAGTTCGTTTTTAAAATATCTGTACTAAGAGAACTATAACTATTCATTACTCTGCAGTAGTTTCCAGACATATTAATTATGTACCCAAGATAATCATATACTACTTGCAAGTTTTTGTTCAGACAACAATCTTTTCACATAAGCAGCATATGTACTATAAAACAGGCCACAGGAGGACTTCTGCAAACTCAGTTCCAAGGTTTTGTAGAGATTTATCAATATGAACCAGCTACAGCTCTAGGCACATAACACACACCAAAAAAAAAAGCCCTCTCTCTGCTGCAAGAGTATTAGGGTTATAAAGTCAAGCACACATGAGTCAGGAAATGCTGTCTCTAAAGTAGCCTGTATAACCTCACTTTGACTTTCCTTTGCTTGAGCAATCAGACACTATAATGCTGAGGGCCAGAGAAAAGCCCATGAGGACATAAAGGATCCTGGATACACCCTAAGGTTTGAGTAAGGCATAATAAATAAAGTCCAAAGAAATCCAGTCTAGGGTGGCCTGTGACATCGAATCCAGCCTGCTGGAGGCTGCCATCAAGACTACAGCCATTCCTCCATCACAGATGAAGCTGCTGAGCTGCTAGCATTACTCAATTAGGCAAAAAGGCTTCTCTTGTCTCCTGCCCTGTAGCACCCAGAGCTGGGATGTGGTAGTGGCTGCCAATGCCTCTGGAGGCCAAGCAGCACAGATGGGAAGATGCTGCAGCTGCTGGGGCCAGTGGTAGATTTCCCTGGTCCCCACAGGAAGGACAGAAGCATGAGAGACCAGGGAAATCTGGCTTTCTTGGATGGCAGGGTTTCAACTGTGACAGCTCATTTCCCTGCCAGAGCATGGATGTCACAAGTGATTGCATTTGGCAGAAGCCGCTGACAGAGAAAGGTGGCCAAGGAATAACTAAGCATGGAAGTTGCTATAGTGGGGATGTGAAGTGTGACACAAGACATAAATAAGTTCTGGGATCTTGATCCAGCCCCAAAATAACTCAATGTAGATTATCCTGAAGTTTGTGATAAAATTTCTCATACTTCACACCTTACCTCTGTGTTTTCTTCTTTCTAAACACTAATTTCAACAACCTCCCTGCCTGTGATTTCCATCCTAGTTTCTCCACACATCTAATGCCTGTCTTCCTCTCTCATCTCTGGTTGTTAGTAGCAGCTTCTCTCCCTCAACAGCTTTCAATTTTACTTTGTCCCCCTTTACCAAGTCTCCAGTATTTTCTTCCATTGACACCTCTTTGCACATTACAACAGGCAGGGGAATTGTGTCCTCTGCTCTTAGTGTCTTGGGCTGCAATAAGGTCTTTGCAGTCTGCATGAAAGTCAGTATGTACTGCTTTTCTTTCCACCCTTAGATTCATAATTTAACAAAACTAAACATTATTTCTAACAAAGACAAGAGAAGATACTTTGATATCAGAGCTTCAGCTAAGTTTCTAGTGCCTAAAACTAACATGTAGGTCCTAGCCTGTCTTGACCTATATATTCATGAAGGAGAAAATGTATTTGCTACTAAATTCACTCTCTGAAACAGTTGAATCATTCTGGTTGACACTGGAAAAATACAGCCTTGGGCAGATACCTGACAATGCAATTTTCAGACTGAGCAACTAAAATTTAAAAAAGCTCAGAAACCCTGACAGCAAGTTCTTGCAATGGGATGTATTGGACAGCCACATGTATGAGCTTTACCTACATTGTTAGTACACTACACCAACAGAATAATTTATTGCAGAGAAAAAGCCTTTTCGGATATCAGCAAGTTACAATTACCACCCTCTGCATAAAATACCATCAGCTCTAAGAGTACAGAGTCAATAAAACCTGAGTCCGTGGTCTGTACAGGTGGTTCTCTCCAAGAAGACAGTATTAAAATCACAAACAATTTATATTTTCAAAGTACTTTATAGTTTGCTTATAACCTCCTTTATCATTACTGACTAGTAATTTCAAAATGCTACCTAAGGGCAACTAAAACAGGAAAAACAAAGAAGAAACATATGCTGACTTTGATACTGCTGTCCCTCTGGTTCCTGTTAATATTGTGGAGAAAAGTATCTTTGAAAACTAAGCAGAGAGAAAGAGAGAATGAAAGAGGCACACATAGAGAAAAGCTCATATTCTGAAGAAGCCAGAAGGCAATAGATAAAAGCTGATAAAAAGTAGGTCAGATAATAATTCACAGCACACAAAGCTCACAGAACCCTGGTAACAACAGCAGGGAAGATGCAAATGCAGAAACTAATGTCGAATTCTTCCACATAGGAAAATGTGTATAATGGAAACGATTGTCTATACACATATCTGGGTATTGGAACTCTTCAGATGTTGAGAACTGATGACAGTCTTTATTTAGTGTCCACTGGAAATTCAAAAGTCGAGGCTTGAGCATCCAGCTTCTTTCAGTGTGAAGATGAGAAGTAATGATGAGACTGGTGATGTGAGGTCCATGAATACTCATGCTTTCTATTAATTATTTTTTCATTTTCTGCCTCCTCCCCATCCCCAACTCCCTCACACCTTTTTTTTTTTTTTTTTTTTTTCCCCTTGAAGTTTTGAGGTATACACAAGAATTTCAGTTTGGGATTTCAGCATTAGACAGTGAAATCTCCACAGTATAAACAAAGGTTGCCTGAAAGTACCGAAGTCCTCATGCTTTACCAGTCAGCAATGCTGACACATAGGCTCCCAGATATTTTTCTCCTTTACTGCTTGTGACTGTGCATAATAACCCTGTGGCAACTGCAGCAACTGCTTCGAAGCAAAAGGAGAGCAATTTATTTTAGTTAAGTTTTAATGTATTTTGCCAGCTTGAAACCAGGAGAGTCAGCTCCCTTTGACCAGCTGGTTCTCCCCATACCACAGGCAAGGGCTGCATGGACCAGTCTGAGAACTTCTGTGGCATACATTATTGATTGTATGGCTTATTTTACATAGAGAATTAAGTCTGTGACATTTATTACTGTAACAACACTCAAATAATTCATTATATCTTTTGACAGATCCTGTATTTATATGAATTACAACCATCTCTTGCACAATAAAGAGGCTTCATCAGAAAACCACTAACATTTAGTTGAAATTCCAGGATTCAAAACCCTAATCAACTCTGGGTCAGAGACTCTTCTGTGAATTGACATCAGTTGACATCAGCTGACAACTTGTCCCATTACCTCGGATGCCAAGGTTCCTAAAATAATTGTTCTATTTCCAAAAGTGTGAATTTATGATCATTTTATCTTTGATAGATTCTATAAACATAACTAAAACCCAAAAATAGAGCTCAGACATGGTTGGCTTATATAATCAAATCTAGACACTAAAACTTAAAAAAAAACACCTTTTTTTTTTTAAATTTTAAATTTTTTGCACAAAATCATAGTTTTTTTGTTTGTGGTTTTTTTTTTTCTTTAAGAACAAAAGTCTTGAAAAGTAAAATCTTAATTAAAAATATTATCCTTTATTCTGGACTTTAGTAAGGCCTTTGATATCATCCCCCACATCATTCCCCTGGAGAAGCTGGCAGCTCATGTCTTGGATGGGTGTATTCTTGATGAGTTAAAAACTGTCTGGATGGCCAAACCCAAAGTGTTGTGAACAGAGTTAAACCCAGTTGGTGACCAGTCACAAGTGTAGGGATTAATGGCAGTGTAGGGTTAATGGCTGGACTTGATGATCTTGAAGGTCTCTTCCAGCCAAATCATTCTGTGATTCTGTGATGTTCCCCAGGGCTCAGTTTTGGGGTGAGTTTTATTTAATATCTTTATTAATTATTTGGATGAGGGGATCAAGTGTACCCTCACTAGGTTTGCAGATGAGCCCAGATTGATCCGGAGTCTTGATCTGCTCGAGTACAGGAAGGCTCTGCAGTGGGATCTGGACCTTACTGTTGTCTACAATTACCTAAAAGGTGTTGGTCTCTTCTCCCAAGTAACTAGTGATAGGACAAGAGGAAATTGTCTTAAATTCTGGCAGGGGAGTTTTATATTGGACATTAGGAAAAGTTTCTATACTAAAGGAATTGTGAGACATTGAAACAGAGTGCCCAGAGAGGTGGTGGAGTCACCATCTATGAAGGTGATCAAAATACATGTCGACGTGGCACTCCAAGACATGGTTTATTGGTCATGATAATGTTAGTTAGTTGGTTGGACTTAGAGGTCTCTTCTAACTTTAATGATTCTGTGATTCTTACTGTGCAAAAATGTGTCAAATGATCCCCAAAATATTTTAAATTAAGTTGTTAGAAAATATATATTTTTTAATTATTCATTCAAGTTCAGGGTGAAAAAAAAGTTCATATAAAAGGGTCATATTCATTCCTATTAATTAGTCTCTACTGATTTCACTGGGCTTCTTCCAAAGAAGGATTTTATTTCTTTAAAATGTCGGCATATGCCATCTACATTTCTCAGTATTTAGATTACTTCTATTTGCTTAATAATTTATACCCATAAAGACAAGGAGAAAACCCCAGACCTCTGACAAAACCTACAAAGAGAAAAGGTAAAGTAGTTTAGAATACTGTATCCAAAGCAAACTGCAACGTAAGACTTGCTTAGTATGTGATAAAAATAATGGCTAAAATGTAATATATTGAGGCTTTTTTTGATTAGTAGAAAATTTCTCTTTTGATTGATAGAAATACTCATCACAATGTTTATTGTTATCAGCACTCAATCAGAGATACTCCTTTCTCAAAATCCTTTTTATCCAGCTGAGTGCAAGGTCACTGTCACATGTGTAATAATGCTTTCTTACATATTAGCACAACATTAGGGCATCATATTTTGCCCCCAAATTGTAAGATGTTGCCTTCAATCTCAGCAAGTGAGGCTACACGACATTCTGAAAAGTCCTTCATCACCCTGGAATTGTTCAGCTACTGTCATGTCCAGGCTTTATTTGCAGCTGAAGACAAATAGCATGCATGGCTCCCCTCCATACACTTCTATAAAATACAGCTGTGACCTGACATGCTTTACAGCACTGTATTGTTGTGAGGTTTAAACTCTGAGCTGTCCCTCTTAAGAGGGCATTGCTTTCACAAGGGTAGAAAAGTTGCTGACAGACCCACTACAGTTTGACAGCTGTTAGAGTCTGGCCTGGAAGTTGCTCCTTATGAGTCATGTCCAAAGGATATGCTAAAAATCAGGATCTTTTAGAAGTTAGATCGTTGGAAAACTCTTAGCAATGGCTATACCTATCAAATATCAAGTTCCTGGTACTTCAACAATTTCTTATCAGGGCTAATTAAACTGTATCAGCCAAGCCATGTGGCCAGCTATGAGCTATCCTTCTCTACTTTGAGAAGGATGGATGCTGCAGCTAGGGAGAAAGCAAAGGCTCAGCAAAGTACTATGGCTTATTTGCATGTCTTCACTTTCTAAAGGAGGAGGACATTAGCAGAACTAAAAGGTGTCACAGATGGTCTAAGTCACACATCTTAGAACCATAGAATGGTTTGGTTTGGAAGCGACCTTAAAGATGATCTAATCTCATCTCCCCTACCATGGGCAGGAACATCTTCCACTAGAACTCAGGTTCCTCAAGCTCCCATCCCACCTAGACTTGAACACTTCCAGGGCATCTACAACCTCCTTGGGCAACCTGTTCCTGTGTCTAGTAACCTCCCACCCCGCTAACCCACCCAGCATGGGACAGGAAGGAGAAAAGGAAGAAAACAGCAAAACGTTGTGGGGCAAAGTAAGAATTTAACAGAACAAAGTAAGTGGAGAAGTAACAGCAATAATAAGAATAGTAATGAAACAACACACAAAGTGAGTAGTATAGTACAAACCACCTAAACCTGGTGTAGCCCTTTCCAGAGACCCATTGTGACCCTGACTGCCCAGCCAGAGACCACACTTTGCCCAGCCTACCCACATCCTTGGATAGTAGGCATGGCGTTAGTATGGTGGTGTATATCCCATTGGATGATTCCACTGTCTATGCTGCCTGTGGTCCCCTCCCAGATTCTGGTGAAAATTAACCCTATCTTTGCTGAACCAAGGAGACATGTCCTTGTAAAAAAATCCTCTCCAGCTTTCTTTAGGCCCCATCTAAACACTGAAAGGTTGCAATAAGGTGTCCCCAGAGCTGAGTAACTCCAACTCTCTCATTTTGTGTTCCTAAGAGAGTGCTCCAGTCCTCTGATCACATTTATGATCCTACTCTAGACTTTCTTCAACAGGTCTATGTCATTCTTATGTTAGGGGCCCCAGAGCTGAACATAGTACTCTAGTACTCTTCTCACAAAAGTAAAAGAAAAAACACCTCCCTTGACCTTCTGGTAACACTTCTTTTGATGCAGCCCAGAATACGGTTGGCTTTCTAGGCTTCAAGTACACATTGCCATATTGAGCTTCTCATCAACCAACAACCCCAAGTCCTTCTCTTGGGGCTGCTGAATCTTTTATTCACCCACCCTGAATTCCTCCTTGGGGTTTCCCAGATCCATGTGGAGGAACCTGAGGACCTTACTCTTCCCTTGTTGAACTTCTTGAGACTTGCATGGGCCTACTTCTTAAGTCTGATGAGATCCTTCTGGATGTCATTCTTTCCCTCCAGTATGTCAACAGCAACACACAGCTTGGTGTTAGCAAATTTGCTGAGGTTACACTTGATCCCACTCTACATGTCAATGTAAGAGATGTTAAACAGCATCAGTTCCAATTCCAACCTGTGTGAAATGTCACTCATCATTGGTCTCCATGTGTTCGACACTGTGTCTGAAAAATTCAGCCTGAAAATTCATTTCAGTGTAAGAAACAGAGGAACAAAGAAACTAGGACTCCTGAGCACCACTGAGTCTTAACCTCAAAGGAGAAACAGAGGTTGAATGCAGAACATGTGTGAGTCTCCATCTATTGTATAAATAAACAGACATATGAACATATTAACATATATCTTCCTGCTCATCTCCAGATTTTAGATAATATCAGAGGCAAAAGACAACACATAAACAAGAGCCAATTGGAATATAGCAAATCTACTACTTTTGAAAGTAAAATAAATCCAACCTTTACACAAGTATAATACAGTTATTCCATAATTATTCCATAAGCTATGCACTGGCTGAAGACTCCACCCCTGACACCCTGAAGACACTTAGAGAAGAAAAACCACTTTTGACAATTTAAATGATACTGGAACCCTTCAAGCAAAAAACTTTACTTAAGAAAAAATATTGATACTTCAAAATGAAGCAGTATTTGTATGACAGTAAAAACAATAAGATGAGAAAGCCCTGCAGAAAGAGATATAAAACAAGTAAGTCATAGAAAATATTAAAATACTTGAAAACAGGTTCCTTTGCAGTTTACGACATGGCATACACACGATAATGCAACTGCTAAATACTATTTGTGATTTAACAAAAAAAAAATATGTGCCGTTTTCTCTATACTTTTATAGCATATATCAGGAAAAAAAAATCTGGACTTCTACAGAGGTACCATGGAGCTACTGCAAAATGATTAATAGATAATATTAGCACAGCTATTGGCCTAAAACTACAAAATATTATGCACTTCCTAATGTGGTAAGTGTAACCAATTTATGCTGCTTTCAAGTACACTCAGAGAATCAGAGAGTTGTGAGCATCTTATTGGAAAATCATGCGAGCATTACAGAAGTAAATACATTAGTCTGGACAATAAAATAAGTGAACTTGCTTGAGCTATATCAGAAATTATCTGTAAAGACCCAGAACTCAAGCACTCATAAAATATCTACTATACATTTAATTCATCATCATTAATAAAGAACTTCAGGTAGCATTAACAGAAATACTGGGAATTACTTACTCTGCACTTTTGGGGGAGGTTTGCTTTGGTTTAAACAATGCCAACAGAAAGAAGTGTGGCACTATTACATTAATTATCAGTAAAGACACAGGTTTCCTTTCTCTTAATTCAAGGTCAGTGTTCTAACCTTTAATTTTCTATATACTTCTAACCTTTGAACTTTTCCACCAAAACTGCAAGCAAGCTGAAAGTAAAAGTAATAGGTCAACATCACCTTTCCTTCCTCAAAAGTGCCAAAACCATCATCTCTCCTTCCCAATCCCCAGATGACTTATCAGCAGGAATTAGAAACAGGAAAGATCTTTCTGTATATAGTCTATTTATGGCATTCTTTCTTTCGGTGTCTTTGCAACTGCAGATATGTTATCGGACAAGATGGACAAATACAGCAGTTCCAGGGGACGTTTTCTTAGGAGTCATACATTTGTATTTATAGCATATGATGAAATTCACTCTACTCTCTGCCTTTCTTAACTACACACTCAAAAATGGGGTGATTAAGTCAGAATCATAGAATGGCTAGGGCCTCCAAAGGTCATCTAGTGCAGCCCCCCTGCAGTGAGCAGGGACACCCTCAACTAGCCCAGGCTGCTCAGAGCCTTGGCCAACCTCACCTGGAATATTTCCAGGGGTAGGGCCTCAACCAAATCCCTGGGGAGCCTGTTCCACTGATCCACCACCCTCAAGGGAAAGAACTTCCTGAGATCCAGTCTAAATCTACTCTTCTCTAATTTAAACCCATTACCCCTTGTCCTTTCACTTCAGGCCCTTGGAAACAGCCCCTCTCCAGCCTTCCTGGAGCCCCTTCAGGTACTGCAAGGTGGCTATAAGGTCTCCCCAGACCCTTCTCTTCTCCAGGCTGAACAACAGCAGCTCCTTCAGCCTGTCCTCGTAGGGCAAGTATTTCAGCCCTCTGATCATCTTTGTGGCCTCCTCTGGACCCGCTCCATCAGCTCCATGTCTTTCCTGTGTTAAGTCAAATGAACAAATATCTGTCTAATCCTGTAACTCAAATATTCAAGCATTTCCAGCAAAACTACCACAAGAACTGTAGCTGTCTATTTACTTCATGATACTATTATTGGAATGTCTATCCAAAATTCAGCAGACAGATGGAAATTTGCCTGTGACTTGGATCAGATTAATCCTGTCTACCCATTTGGTATGACACTGAGGCCAAGTTCTGCTGAGAGGGTGGTGTGCTGAGCTGGGCTTGCTGCCACATTAGTGGATGTCACAAGAGCTCCTGTCACTTCAGAGGGTTTTTATGTCTACCTCCAAAAATACTATGTAGAGACACCAAACTATGTGCAATCTGTGATTCTCCTGTATGTTTTTTCAAATACCTACTTGGGAGTTATTAGATCATGAAATAGTCATTATCCAATGTGAAGGGTATGAATTTTGTTTCCAATCTTCTTCAGCAGTTACCTTCCTGACTTGCAGATATAAATACTGATCTGTACATTTCCCAGTGTATCATACCATAAGACTATCATCATATCTGTTGCTTTCTCAGATGTAACTTGAAATAAGAAGGTATCCCAACCAGTGAATAAATGAATCATCTTATGTAAGGGGCCAGTCACTTTTCAGTGGTGCCCAGTCATAGGATGAGGGGCAACAGAGACAAACTGAAAGAAAGGAAGTTCTACCTCAACATAAGGAAAAGCTTCTTTACTGTGAGGTTTATGGAACACTGAAACAGCTACCCAGAAAGGTTGTGAAATCTCTGCACAGACTTTCAAAACTCACCTGGATGTGTTTCTACATAGCATGCACTAGGTAATCCTTCTCTGTCATGGGGGTTGGACTGGATGTTCTTCAGGGGTACCTTTCCAACCCCTATCATTCTATGATTCTTTTCCATCATAGACAAAGAAGAAACCTATTTTTGCCCATGATGCATGATCAAGCTGCTGATGGACAGTACAATTGCAGAACAAAAAGAAATAATTTTTGAAGCTTCTCATAATCATTCCCTAGGGAAAGAATTTTTCCCCAGCTGTTTCCTCCTGATGCATGACACTTTGAATATTATATATTCTAGGACAGATGAAAGATAGACATGAAAGGTGGTATAAGTGGTTCTTGTACCCTGGGCTTTCTGACATTCAGCAGTGGACAACTCACAAATTCTAATAGCATGTACATTCATATTATCATCAAAGCTACTCTGGCCTGCAGTATGGACTAAAGTGTTCTGTGCGGTCTCTCGAGAAAGCAAAAAGTTGACTTACTTCACCCAGGCACTCTCTTTGTATCTCAATAGGGATGCACTTGGCATTTAGATTTAATTTTGTACATTGAAATCTGAAGCATAATGCTATTTTTGTTATTGTTCTTTACTCCCTTTATTCTCTTTTCTTATTGTGAAACCACCCAGCATTCACAAACTGCTTTTACAATAACATCTATAAACAGTTTTTCAAAGTGACCCTGTGTTTGTCTGGCTCTGTTGGTGCTGCACCAAAGAAACACAAAATTCCTTTGAATTAATTTGGACCTTGAGTGCTGGAAAGCACAAATCATGAAATCAGGTATGTATTGTTTTGAGTACTGTGGTATGATGCTACATCCAAAATCAGCACAATGCTGATCTAAAATTGCCTGTCTACCTCTTTCTGTCCCCTCATTCAGTCTGTCTTTTTCATTCTTCATTACAGCACAGGTTCCTTTAACTATTTAGAAGCATACATTTTCAGCTTCTATTAATAATTCCACATTCACTCTCTTTTCATTCTGATAACCTTGACAAAAGGAGATTTTGTCAGGTGAAGTAATTTCCATCTCATTAGAGAGATTAGTTTAGTTGACGTCAGTTGTACACAAAAGGCTCAAACAAGCACCAGTTGGTTGGTCTGACAAATAAGGCTTAAATTCTTCCTTACTTCAGTTGGGTACAGCAGGAAGAGACTGCCAGCTACTCACAGAACGATGCAATGAGGAAATAAATCAATACAGCTTGCAGCAGAATTAAGACACTGAAAGGTTAATATTTTTTCTGCTATCTGGTGCATAAATCAAAATCTCAGTTAAATTTTAGAGAGGGAATGTTTTCTTTAAGGGCTTATAAAAACTTCTTGTATAACTGACATGATATCAGTATCAATGTTGCAAAAGCTCATGACACAGGAAAACAGTCTCTCACATCTGACAATACAAACATTCTCTTAAACAGCACCTCAGAAGTCAATGTCTATGAACATCAAGAAAACAATAAGGTTTCAAACCTCACTATATTTTTTCCTTTAGCCTGGTCCTAGGCTTCAAAATATCAAAGAACAGAAGTATACAATATTTGACTTTAGTGTCACCATATCTTTCAGCTAAAACAGTGTGAAATGCTACATGCATTTTGAAAGCACCATTTCTAGACTGTGCCAGTATTTTCTGTCTATTGCTCACATTTGAAAACCTGGAATGTTCCAAATTAGTCTAACATAAGTAATAAAAATCCACCATGTGGACAAAAGTACGTGAAACCATGTAAAGACACCTTCCCATCACCCTATGGATTTTACAAGAATTTCAACCTTTTATCCAATTACAAATAAAGGTGTCTCATTTTACAACCCTGGCTGTAAAAACATGCTAAATTTGACACTTCAGAAGGTTCTAAGATTAATCCAAGTGAGATGCAGTGTTCAAATTTGTTTTATGCAGCTCTGTCTTTTGTAATTTCCTCTATGAAAAAAAAAATATATCCACAAGTTTCAATAATATCTTGTACCCAGAATTCCTTCATCCAATATTACAAAAAGTGAAATAAACATATTTTTTTTTAGCTTATTTTTGCTTGTTTTTGTCTGTGATTTCTTCATCTTAGACAATTGATATATGAGGAACTTGGTCAAACTCCCATTTCGAGAGGCTGCTATAGAAGGCTTATGGTTTTTACCTTTAGGAAATTAATTTAACAAAATAGGGAATATGACAATCATCTGTGAGCATCTGACTACTATTAGTTTCTAGCAATTCCAGTACTACCATGTGGTGACCAGATGCAAAAGTTGGCTGGCCCTACAGGGAGACAGTCTGAACCTTGGCAGATGACTGTATCACTTCTTGGGAAATGGCCATTATTGGAATTGTCCAGCTGGCACAGAAGACTCAATTGTCTGTGAACTCACCTGGGATCAGTATTTTCATATGGACAGGAATCTGAGTTTTCTTTCATTCCTATAATTACAATCAGAGCTCCCTACTTAAGCACTGTATGAAATTTATGCCTGGGAATTAATCTGTTCATTCTTATTTTTACAGTATCTACAGCATTCTTTTGTTCTACTCTAGAGAGCCATCTTCATGTCACTAGGCACACTCCCAAAGAAGTATGTGTCTGACAGGGTACACAGAGTGATAATGGAAGAGAGTTCTACTTAACTTTCTAAGGCAGGAGTGACAAATAGGGCACTTTCCTTTTGGATTTTTGTTAACTGGATGTCTCTGTAAAAAAAAATAAAAATTTAAAACCATATTTGGACCACTTGGAATCATCTTGCTGTGGCCCACTGAATAATTTAGTCAGAAAAGCCTTTCATAAAAATCACTCTTTAACATAAAAAACTGTTAATTTCTTTATTTAAAACATTTATTTGTTTATTATTTAATTTATTTTAATAACTTTCTTATCCTGACTTAGGTACTACTAAGGAGTTTCAACTTTGTTTATAATTGTCCACTGCAGCAATATCATCCACCATCCTAAGAGATCATTTATGCCACAATCAAGTAATCAGAATAATGTAACCCGGACAAAAGTTTTTGTTTTGTGGGGTTTTTTTCATTACACTTCACATTTTATCTTCAATCTCATTTTCAGCCTTCCTTTTTAACTTTTGAATTCAAAGCAGTTGCTACAACTACTTAATTATTTCCTGTCTATTTATTCCATAGGGATTGGTAGGGCAGATAAGTAATTAGATACACTACTTATGAGTGGTTATTTTTCATTTGGAAGTGGTATCAACCCACAATTTATTCCACACTATTTGTCATACACTTGCACTCACTACTCATGTAGTTGCAGTACGATAACACATTCTTTTTCTATAGAATAACATTTCCCAGCATTTGCTTCTAAATTATGTTTATGACTATCCCTACAAGAGAATGGTATTTACAAGAGACCTTACAATTCTTAAAAGGTATCTTCAAGTGCTACTTATGTGATAATTATGTGAAATGTATAAATGAATAAATGTGTGGGAAGTAAATATGCGTGGTATATTTGTAGCACTTACACATCATAAATGGGTTAAAGCTCTGATGCAAATATCGTACATATTTAAATCCATTTTTTTGGCCACATTTGCGTATGTAAAAAATACATCCAAACACAAAAATGATGAAGCATGTTTCAAATGGAAAAAGAAGCCATTTTAAGGAGCTCTGAGTCTCTTTATTTTTTCTCCCCTGCTGGCATGGCACCTTCTGGATCTTAATGTCTGAATACCACACACTTGCTTCCTCTGGCAGCAGTTTAATCTGTTGGGAATTAAGGCCCTGATCATTCAAAAAATTACATTCATTTAAATGTCCAGCCCATGCCAACAGCAGGATAAGGCATTCTTCAAAGTTAAACCTTTGCAAGTCTTTTCAGGCTTGGGTGTGAACCCTGACAGTAAACACCCAAGATGTCCAGCAGTGCTGGCTTCAGTGATATATATTCTATTACTCCCTTGGCACAAAACATCCTGCCAAGTTCAACCAGTCTTTATTCTTTATGAACCCTGCTTTTCACTCAACACAAGGAAGAACTTTTTCTCAGTGAGGGTGCCAGAGCTCTGGAAGGGGCTACCCAGGGGGGTTGTGGAGTCTCCATCTATGGAGACACTTAAGACCCACCTGGATCTGTTCCTGGGTGACTTGGTCTAGGTGACCCTGCTCTGGTAGGGGGGTTGGACTAGATGATCTTCTAGGTCCCTTCCAACCCCTAATATATATGAATCTATCTATGAATCTATGAATCACCACAGCCACTCAGAGCAGTAGGTTACTTTTGCATTGGAGTCTTGTTAAGGCTGATAGAGAAAGGAGAAGGCATGATGTATAAATTAGCCTTCACTTTCCAGAAGTCAATGGCCAGGGCTCAAGAACAGTCAGATTTCTATTTGTCACACAGGTTCATCTTGCATGCCTCTTCCACTACATTAAATTGTGTGTACAGTGCCCAATGGGAAGGAATGAGGTCTTAATTCCCTTGTATCCTAGTTCTCCCATCCATGATAAAACACACAGCTGAGTTGGAATTTTATTGAAAAATGAACTGTTTTGTCGAAGTGTCTCTGCTAAAAACTGAGAAACTGCCCACAACCTGAAGAGCTGTCCCTGCCAATGTACTGATAATTTAGGAACTCAATTAATTCCTACAAGCAGAGCCTGAATAGAATTAGATATTCTTGTTGCTTTGGAAATTCATCGATTATCACTAAAGTTGAAACAGTCAGGCAGCTTTACTGTTCTTGTGTTTCGTAGAGGCATCTCTCTTGCATATTGCTCAGGGCATCCTGTCTACAGTGCTAACTTAACTACTGACCCCATACATTAATGCTGTTGTTATGTGTTCAATTTTCTTTTTGGTAGTGGAACACAAAGATCTCTATAGTCTAGGAAGACTGACCTTATCATTAAGAATTAATATAACCTTAATATACAGTGAAGGGAGCCTGTGCTGTGTGATATGAATACCATATACTAAGCACTGATTGGTGTATCAAAACATCACATAAGGACAAGAATTGTTGAGAACAGCAGTCATTTAGAAAAAAGCCTCCTGAAGATATTTTTCATAGGATCACAGGATGTCAGGGGTTGGAAGGGACCATGGAGATATTCGAGTCCAACCCTCTTGCCAGAGCAGGACCATATATTATAATTTAATCTAGCACAGGTCATGAAGGAACACAGCCAGGCGGATCTTGAAAATCTCCAGATAAAGAGACTCCACAACCTCTCTGGGAATCCTGTTCCAGTGCTCTGTGACCCTTACAGTAAAAAAGTTCCTCCTCATGTTAAGGTGGAACTTCCTGTGCTTCAGGACTTCCTTTGCTTTGTTACTAAAAAACACATTGTAGTTTGTTTTTTTCTGTCCCACACAAACTTTTATTTTTAATTTTGTTTCTACACTTGGGTGATCTTCCTGTGCTTTTGTATATTATAAAGAATTTAGCAACTATTTCCATATCAACCGTTTTGTTGGTTTTTTTCAACCTTTTTTTTTTTTTTAAGCAGCTATTGCTGCAACTCTATAAATTCCATAAGCTGCTATTTAAATTTAGAATGAAATATTTCCTTTTTTTTTTTTTAGCTGCATACTGCTGGGTTTTGCCATATAATTTGTCCATCAATTAACATTTTAATATAGATGCTGCTCCATGCTCTTGGGCACTTCCCACATGAACAGCTCAGAGATGATACAGTCTAGTGATGCACAGCAGACTATATAACAAATCTTAACACATGGCTGAAGTTCAACAACTGTAGTTTTCTTCCTACACTTGTTCATTCTGTACTTTTAATAAGAATATTTTGTTCATTATTTTAGGACTTTATTGTTCTTCTTTTTCTCTCTCTTCATTCTAAACTTGAACATCCATATAAGACCTGCTTGGAATGTCGTAGTGGGAAAAGATGCAGAAGTACAAGCTGTGCATCACATTCCTCTTGTACCCTAAGTCCTCTTCTGCCTTAGGACAGTTCATTAACATAAGCAGTGGTATTGAGAAATGTTATCTCAATATAAAAGGGCATATACTGCATTTCTAAAGCAGAATTTTTTATTGCTTTCTCATTCTTTTCCTCAATAACACTGCAAAGAGTCACACTGTACCTTATTTCAATCTTATCTTACACAGCAGCATAAGTAATTATTTTTTTTTCACCTGTTATTTAAGAATTTCTGTCTGACTCATTTAATTAGACATATATAGAGTCTGATATAAAGCTCCATGAAGTTAGTGGGGCATGTCCAAGGGATCTGTATCAGTTGTCTAATAAAAAAAATCACATAGGTTTTTGTCCCTGTTTCCAAATGTGCTGAAAAACATTTGATTTTACATTCTGCTCAGACTTAAGTTTTCTTAACATTTTGTATTGGTCATGAAAATTCCTATTTTTGCTCAGGGGTTGTTGTTTCCATTTACATAAACTTTTTAAAGGTTAATAATTAATTATATTTTGCTGCCCTTCAGATTAATAGCAGACCCTGACTTCACAGCAGATTAAATATCTATTGTTGACCTTTAGTTTGATGCACCAATTTGATGATTAGAGAAATCCTGGTATAAGTTATTTTTTTCAAGATCACAGACTCTCAACAAACAAACTCCATATTGAACTTATATCTTCACTGCTTTCTCTTCTACCTTTCTATTTGTAGCTTATGCTGAACAATAGAATATCTTTCCACTTTTATGATTGTTTATCTAAGGGCTAACACTCTCAAGAAAGCGCCCAGGGTAAAGCATGTTTAAAATCTGATATTTTAGAAAAGTGAATTAAATGCTAATGGCATGAGGGAAAATTCAACTATGGTGAGGCTGGTCTCAGAATCTCTCCATAAACTAAGGTTTATAATAGGCATATTTCTTATAGCAGAACAGTACAGAAAAGAGCAGAAGTTTGGCTGTAAAACGAACTATGCAAGAGAGAAGAGAATGGATTATTAGAGAAAGCCCCAGATCTTGATTGAAAGATGCTATAGGCAAAACAGAAATATGTAAAAGTACTTTATGTTAAAATTTTTCTAACTAAAGGAAAAGCAGCTTTTGAAATCTTTACAATGCCTATATGCCTGTTATTACCCATGTTGCATTCTTAATGACAAGTACTACATAAACACAGATTGCTCACAGAATTGGAGCTCTAGCTAAAGGTTCAGGATTCCTAATTTCATTAGCATTCAGGAAAATATTTAAGTACATACTTAAGCCCCATAACACCTTTCAATTTGGCTCTAATTCAACCCTCTGATTAAAAGCTTTTCTGAAAAAAAAGGATTCTATGGGAGTAAATAAGGTAAGACAACAGTCTAGATATTAGTATTCTGGTCATTAAGCACCCTGAGCAAACCTTTGTTCTATCAGTGAGTAACATTTTTCATACTGGTTAGGAATATATATTAAAACTTTTGATATTAAGTCCAAATAAAGATATTGTCATGACAAACTACCTCTGCTGTCCTGATCTTCATAGAGTACTCTCTGAAGCCTATTTATATGTAAATAATTCACAGAAAAAGTGTTGACAGTAGCAGACAGACGATATTTTTATGGCATACCACAAATAGCATCTTATGGCAATATGTAAACACAGAAAATTTCAAAATCTTTATTTTCTTCATGAGGAAAAGACATCTCTGAAATTTGCCTGGTTTTTTTTAGTCCCAAGCCTGTGGCTGCACGAATAGAATCTACATTGGGTTTATTAAGCAGTGCATTGATTTAGTTCAATGGTTGAATAGACCTCAGCAACTATGACATTTAATCTCTTTCTAGAAAATATTTAAGAAAAGCAGCAGATCAGTTTCCTGTGAAGGGAAAACAATTTGTTTCTTCTGTGGAACTTCTATGTAACACCTTTCAAAACTGAACAGCTTTGAAAACTTTTGTGTGAAATAGGCTTATATAACGCCTTTAAACACTAAAAAATTATTAGACAGTGCACATATCAAAATTTCAGATACATCTGAAAAATTCCTTTTATAGTTAATAAGCCTATCTAATCACAGATTGTAAAAGCATTTTTTAACATTTTCCAAAATCCCATTAAAAAAACTTGAAACTACACATTTTTAAAGTTATTGTTCTACTTTCTATTAATGTGTGCATTTTCCTTGCTAGCTTTTAAATAATGCATTAAAACAGCTTTAAACCCTTTAAGAGTTGTTCTTCACACCCTAGAAAATGGGAAATTGAGATAAAAGAATGTTGTCCAAAACTCATGAGTCTCCTCTTTTTCAGGACAGGAGGTAACACTAACCAGTAATAAAAAGAAAGAAAACAGAAATACTGAAGAAAAAAGAAATATGACCCATTCTAGATAGCAAATGGTACACCTCTCAAATTTTTAAGCACTCTTAAAACAGTTTCCATGGGAACCAAAATTTGGCACAGTTATGAAAAGCTGTTAGGATGAAGATTCTACCAAGCCAGATGGTTAACATGTAACAGGGGAATACAAGAAGGAAAGTAGGTTGGATAAGACCTCGATAATGGGTCTAAATGGACCTAATCATGGGGCATATCTCCAAAAAAATGTCATCACCACTATCAAGGGTGATAATATTATCAAAAGCAAGTGGAAACATTCCTGATCAGATGGAATATGAAAGGCTGCATTCATCTTTCAGCAGTGCTGGTTTGGTTAAAGTAAAAATGAGTTCTACTCATACAGGAAAAAAATGTTCTACTGGCTTTGATGAAAATTTATTGACAAGCATTGTGATCACCTTGATCACTTTCATAATAATTGCTCTGGAATTTCTTCCAGCTCATACCATAGAGCTTACCATTAAGCCTTCAATCTAGTGCAAATTAAAGCTGCAATCCTTTTTTCTAACAACTTCAATGTCATTTAAATTTTAGTAATTTAGTGCTTCAACAGAAAACATTATGGCTATGATGCTGAAGGAAGATTTCTTCCTGTTTACAATAATAATCAGCTATGGAAGTTGCATGAAGATTTATTATGTTACATTAGTTTGGAGATAATAATTGAAAAGACATAGAAAAACACATGGCACTAAGTGGTTCCCAAACCTGCTAGAAAAATATGATAGGTCCTGATTCTCTGTTACACAGTCACAGACACTTAAGAAAGGAATGCAAGATACAAGCAACCACAATGTTTGTTTCAGATTTGTTCTGCACTTCAACATAAAGGACACAACCTGACCAAATCATGTGCAGTCAGCTACTAACATAAAGGTACTGAAACATTCTTAAAAATCTGTAGATAAATGGTGCTATATTAAATACAAAATATTGCTGTGGTTAGGGTAACAGTGCAAAAATTTTAGGCTGCTACAACTTGCAAGATCTCCATTAAGTATAATGCTTCTTTTGGAAGACCCAACACAAACATTTTTCCCAGAATTAAATTCTAACCTTCTCTTCAGGGTGTCTGTTCAAAAACATTCCAACATAGCACATGCCAGTCATGGCTACTGAATAAGAATCGCATCACATACAGAATATTACCTTTGACCTAAAGAGAACTTGAGAATTTTATTAAGCACTTTTACTTCTGTCATCCTGGTATCATCTGAGGGAGCATTTTCACTAGTTGCAGGAGAATTTTGCCTACTTACCTGAGTGCTAGGATTGAAAAGATTCTCTTTGGTGTCCTGAAAATGTTGTATCAATCATCAATAGTTCATAATGAAAATTCAGTTGCAACTTTAGAAATAGTGAGGATATTGCCACTCCATAACATTTGTCTTTTATTTTGACTGACATTTCATTTTGGATTCAAACTAGTTGCTGCTTGTCATGTCATTTAATTACATTTTTTTAGCACAACTATCTCGGGGAAAAAAACCAAACAAGCAACAAAGCAAACAACAAAACAAACCAAAACAAACCAATAAAGTCCAAATACCTTGAACATCACAAGTGGCCCAAAAACTTTGCACATGCCATGGGAACACAGGCTGTGTTATGACACAAATGCCTTTATTTATTACATATAAAGCAATCTGGACTCTTGTCAGTTTAGATATGTGTAAGACACTGGTAAATCTAATCAACTTAGGGCATGTCAGAAACCAGGCAGTCTATTTTGTATGCTGATTTTATGACTATGATTCAGTCTAAAATAATTAGGAAAAAAAAAGGTTGTGGATCTTTCTGGTGGCACTTAATCTATTTCATGGTCTAATGCAAGTTACTCCCCTCTTGCTTTAATTTTTGTGGACTGGACTCTTGGCTAATGACCTTTTTACCATGCTTAGAAAATGGACAGCTATCCTTAGCCCTAAATCAAAAGGTCATTTCAGCCAACTGGAAAAACTTACTATTTCTTTATGTTGCATAACAGCATTAGTTTGATAACCACTTAAATGTTTGTCATTTTTCATCTCAGGGAAATAATAAAATCTGGGCACATGGGGAATGACCAAAGTTTCTGAAACAACACCTCACATTTTAGGAATTTTTTTAAAGCAAAATACAAATTCATAGTCTAGCACTGGGAACTGTGAAGCCTTCAACCAGACAACAGACATCTCCACAAAAGTTAAGGGCTTCACCTGGGGCTGAAATGCAGGCATTGCTCTCTGCTTACCATCCTGACTTCCAAAATCTTTTCTTTTAAATAAGCATCTACCTAAAACTGTATGGTCTTCATTTGTTTGGCTTTTTGTGTTTAAGAAGCAGAAAGATCACTCCTTTCTTTTCCAGCAAAGGTAGTAGCCATAGCAATGTTTGTCTTCCACATAACAGCTTTTTGTCTGAAGCACAGTCAGGAAGAGTGAAATCAGGTCTCTTTTCCTTCTCAGATTGAAGGAAACTATCTCCTCCTTTCAAGTGCCAGAAGAATGCCCTAATCATCCCATTTGAACATGGATTAAGTAAGACAGCGTTGTCTGTTTGCAACAGTACATAGCTGTCATCTGTTTAAAAGAAATATAGTCCCATTTTCAGTTCATTCCTACAGTGATGACCTTTTCTTGTCTGGGTTCAATGTCATAGCTCACACAAACTGTAAAAAGCAGGAGAGGAAGAAAAATGAACTACCAAGTTCTTCACTCCTTTGGAAAAAAATAAGTATGAGAGACACTATGTGGAAAATGTATATGTTGGGTTTTCCCATGAACTAGAAGTTAGTGAGACATTATATGCAACTAAATCTGGGGTTCACCATAATATATAGTGCTCTAGCTGGTTTACAAATCTACTGAAGTCTTAAATCAGAGTTCTAATGCAACTGCAGAGCAAATTTAAAAAGTAACATTGTGTCATTATTTCAGCCAAAATAAAATGTCTTAGGGATATCATCAATTTTGTGCTCTAAATCGGGTTCCTATGTCTCACAGGCACTTTTTAAAGCTTTTCCCAATGTGGCCTGTAGCACCAACTTAGAAGCGATAACATAAAGTGTGTGTGTGGGGGGGAAGGTCTTCAAGATTCACAATTCCTAACAAGCCTGGATAAAGTATTTTGTAATAATTCCATCTGAAAAATAATAACCAACTACTTACAAGCCTATAAATGCGGACTACAATAAGTAAATACTGTAAAAAATGAAATCTAGATACTAAAGGGCTCATCTTCAGGCCTACCTATTTATATTTGATAATGACTTTCAGTAATATCTTTTGTTAAAACCTCCAGTGGCTGGCAAACTTTCTATAATATATTTCTACCCCAACAATAGTACTCAGGATTTAATTTGCATTTATTAATAATTTATTTTTCCCAAGCTATATCTGTAAAATTCTAGACTGGAGAAAGGAACGAAGGCACAGAACAGTTGGCTAATGAAAGAAAAACCCTGCTTCCTTCTGAGAGTGTGACAGGGCACAGAAAAGCTGTTCTGCTCCTTCTGCCCCCCCAGAAAGGCTGCCAGAATAAGCCATGCTGTGAGCTCATCCATAGAGCAGAAAGTGATTCCCAGCTGAGGGGGTGAGACATCATCCTGCCATTCCTAAAAGAATAATGAATACTGGTTTGATAAATTTATCCAGGCATATGCTGCTTTCTAAAAAACTAAGAAAGAGAAATACTATAAGGTATTTCTTTTTTATTGTTGATTATTTTTAATGCCACCATTTTCCAGCCACATTGCACTGTGTCAGCAGGATCACTAAGAGACCTGATATCACTAGTAATTCTCATATTCTGTCTAAAAATGATCAAATTCAAAGCTTTACATACACAAAAACAAAATCAGAAAGACAGTCAGAAAGATGCAACAGGGAATGTTACACCACTTCTCATTGGAAAATGGAGAGCAAGGACTATACCACTTCATCAAATATTCATTGCATATTCAGGTAAAGGAAAATGTCTTAAAAAATGTAGATCTTACCCTGTTTAAATAGATCTTCAGTTTTACCAAACTATATGTTATTTAGCAGGCATGCTCCAGTGCTGAAAAGTATTTTCTTCATTCTATTGCTTATTATTTATAAGGCTGTATTGCTGTTGTTTTTAAGCCTTTGAGTATTACTGAAGATGGACATGGCTAAAACAAGGTAAAGAGAGAATATAGCATAAGGGCTTAGAAGAATCTTGATCAAATCTTGTGCATATCTGAGGCTTGATTGGTCTGTATCCTTCTTTTCTAGAGAACCTCATCCAAAGTGTGAGAACAAAGTCGAGGTACACAAATCCAGTCTCTCATTGTTTCACTTTCAGAAGCCATGGCAATAGAGCTAATGTTAATAATAATGGTAAATAATTGTATGATTCAGCTTGTAACAGGGGACTTTTTCAAATCTTATTCATACTGGGTTGCTGCAAAACTTTCCTTACTTTATAGAGATAGAAAAGAAGTCCTGAGACATGGCAAAGCACTTTGCCAATTCAGAAGGAATAAAACCCAAAGCTAATAATAATAATAAATGTTTTAAATCTCACAACGACACCACATTTGATACAAGTTGATCTGGCAGGAGGGTTGGACTAGATGATCTTCTAGGTCCCTTCCAACCCCTAACATTCTGTGATTCTGTGATTTCTCAAATATGTACCAGCTGACCAGGTTGACCACACTAAAGATGGTTCAGAAAATCTGGATCTCGAGCTTTTGCAGGAGTCCCAGCTTCTCTGACCTAAGTACTCTGTAAGATTGCCCCTAAGAGTGAATGTGCTCTGCAGTGGACAGGTGTCACTGCACAAGCCTGCCCCATACTTACAGCTGGTATCTTGAACCTGCGGCAGTAGCTCCCACTGTGGTGATGACTGTGGTAAGGCTGGTGACTGCCTCGATCCCCCTGGAGATCAGAGTGCAGCATCCTGACACTTAAAGTTCCCTTTATAAGGAGTACATGTAAATCCTACCTTCCTTCTATGGATGTTTTTTTTGTCACTTGGACTAAGTGGGCATCAAATACTGGTTCTCAGACCAAAGTCTAGAAACTGTCATCCCTTTGTTATGACATTAACATATTTATTGCAAAATATTTTGGAATAATGCTTAAAAAAAAAATAAATTGAAGATGCATTCTTAGTTACTAAATTAATATCTAATCCTTTCAGAAATAAAGCAAGATCAATCTTTCTTAGCTTCTTTGGCTTCAGGCCATCTTATTTCTCCAGTCTAATCTGTCTGTTCTCAATAGAAAGAGGATTGATTTGCACAGCTCCACGCTTTACTTAATAATAATAAGCAATTTTTTCATTGTAGTTTTGTACATGTCCTTGTATATAAAGAACATTAGCATACATTCCCTTTTTGTTAAGACAGTTTTAACTAAAAAAGCTTTTTGAGTGAGGGATACTTATACACATTTACGTGTACACTGCAATCTGAAAGAATGTGAGCTAAGTGTCCAAAAGCTTAAAATGTATCAGAGTGAAAAGGGTAGATTTTTTTTTTTTCACTTTAGTAAAAATTTCAAGTATTTATTATAAAGTATCTCTAGTTATAAAGCTGACTTGGGAACAACTTATTAAAAGCAGGGAACAATATTATTCAACCCTTTTTCAGTCTGGAGGCAATTCAGAGAGAATGATCCATCAAACCCAGCTGCTGCCTGAAGTAATACTGAAGTGACCTCCTGACAAACCAACTACCAACTTGCTAGAGAGATCCACTGCTTCAGCTAAAGCAGCTGGGAATTCATCTCCTGAATGCAAAAAAACCCCCACCCAGAATGAAACAGGGAGGCTCTTCTCATTCCTACTCAGAGTAGAAAAATCCCAATCTGATGTCCTTCACTAGATTTCCTCGGAATAACCTATTGTTCTGCTGCATATTCTGCTGCACTGGTGTTAAAACAAACAAAGTTTCAGTTAACTAAAATATAACATAAAATATAGATAGTGTTCAGCAGATTGTTCTGATAGTAATAAAATCCCATTGCTGAATCTTTTTTTGGGAAAAAAAAAAAATTACTTCCTGCCAGTCTATCTAGTCATAGACATCCATTGGAGGAAGAGAATGGAATTGTATGGGAGTAACAAATCTATAGTAGTTTTTACTTAATTCTTGTGCCTTTTTAATACAAAAATACTTGTTAAACTGGACTAATAATTGAACATAATAATGATGAATACTTTCATAATAACGTGTTATTACTGTCCATATCAAACTTCCTCTATCTACCTAATATTCACCAGTTTGATAGAATATGCTGGTCTCAGTACAACAGAACACTTTGTCGTAAGACTTTAGCTTTTGAGAACTACTTTGTTCAATAAAGTGGTATTGAAATGCAGGAAAGTCAAGTCAAGTTCATCAAGAAATTTCTGCAGTTTTGAGGTATTTTATTTCTCTTACAGAATATAGCATCGAGACTGGGTGTATGACTTTGTGTATGAAATCACAATGTACTTTGTAGTCAGCAGTGTCATCCTTACACCACTGATTATCAAACTGGCATTCTAAGAGAGCCAGGGTATGTATGTCATACCATCCTTTTAGACTGGGATGCTGGTAGCTGTCAAGAACAAAGCACCACTAAGTGCTAGTCATCTATAAGTGTTAATTCATTGAGACATGCCATTCTTCACATGCAACATTAAATCAAAATCTCATTTTCCTCCATCTCAATACAGCTTTCACCTCTTCAACAAAAAAATTATAAACACAGCTGAATGACCATATTTTCCTCTGTCAAACAAAACCAGTAAAGATTAAACTGATAGTTCCCTACCTGCATACAAAAAGATGATAGATATAAGAAAGATATGACTATCTTATCTCTTATAAGAAAGATATGACTATCTACAACCTCTTCTCATATTATTCTTTTGTTCTTGGAAGCATTCTAGAAATAGCATTTAATATGAGCCAATTAATCTAATTAAATACTGAGATGATAGTATAAAAACACCAGTAGAAAAAGTATTTCTTTTACTTAATTAGCACACAGAGAACCTACAGAACTGATACTTAAATCAGAGCAAAGACAAAACTGTGGATGAAGGTATATTAAGATATATTTGACTCGTACACTCTATGACTTCTGCACCTTCATAAGTACTGCAGAGATGCTTAACATACATATAAACAAATTCTCTTTCAGATTCCTTCTGTAGTTTTCATTAAGGTCTTTGTAAAGATGGAATAACAGAAAAATGCTTTTCTCCATATACAGCAAGTTCATATATATCCATAAGAAATTTCCATTGCTATAAGCTGACAAAGGGGGTAACACGTCATAGCAAGCAGGCTGGATCATTATGTACACGAACTGTTACCTCTAATGCACAGAACTTTGTTATCTAGTGAAATCTACTTTTCAGTATCAGACAATTATTGTTTTCCAAATAATTTTTTGAATTTTAGAAGAGAAAACACCCTTAAGAATACTGTTTTAAGTTTTTAGAACTGAATAGACATGGAAGACATATGTGGCAATCCAATATCCTATGTCCTCCACTCCCCATTACTTCCCTTTACCCCCATGAAAAAAACTCACAAATTATTCTACTAGACAGTAGAATATATTTTAATCATGTCCCATGAAATCCTCAAAAGACAGCAGAAGAAAAGTTATCATTTCCTTTGCTTCATTTTCCACATAGTATCGAGAGATACTCTTTGTGGTTTAATTGTTGTATCTACTAAGGAGGGATTTTATGTCAAGGGACCAGGGAAAAAAAAAGGACCATACAGTTTCAAGGACTAAACCAATGATATATTAATGTAAATATTTATGCTATATAATATAATGGCACATCAACAAAATAAAAGGGACATGCACAGAAAGCAGTAATGCGAAACATATATCTATCCAGAGATATAGCTGATATAATATTGGTTATTAGAAGAATATAGCTCTACATCAGCAGTGAAATTGATTGAATGATGTTATCTGAAGCTAGGATTACCAAAAGGAGAAAGGAAATGAGGAAATATGGGGGAATGACCCATAATATCTATCTTATGAATCCCCAATCACATCAATCATCTCTGCTATGATTGCACATTGCTGGAGAGAAATTGGGCTGAAATGTTAATGATCTTATGATTTACATTCTGCCAGAATGTTTTCCACTGCAGCCTCAGAAATAGCACACAAGCTCCAGAGATCAGAAAAAGGAGGAGCAGAGGAAATCACAATCTCTTTAAACCTACTGCATTTTACAACACAGCTTGTTATTTGTTGTTCCTGTAAAACAAGCCTCTATTGTTGAGTAGACTATAATAGCTGTTAAAATGTTTCAAGGGCTTCAAATGTATTGG
Organism: Ceyx melanurus; assembly: GCA_024611195.1. Classification (NCBI taxonomy): domain Eukaryota; kingdom Metazoa; phylum Chordata; class Aves; order Coraciiformes; family Alcedinidae; genus Ceyx; species Ceyx melanurus. The sequence continues at coordinate 35,098 of JANHGL010025756.1, forward strand.
GGTGATGAATGTAATTATTTCCAAAATATAAAAACTGATATCAGTAGTTTTAAAAGTAAACAACAAAACCCCCCCACGAACAAACAAAAACAGAATTAAAATTGTCCTGTGAGAAAAACTTTAAGGTTAGTAAATAACATAAATTTTAGGTTGCAAATAGAACGATATTATTTTAAATTCTAATTAAACAAGATATTCAGTTATTTGCAATCACCACTTAACTCTGACTCCAAGAACCATTGATCTACCACAAGAACTATTTGACTTTTCTATAAAAACTTTTTGAGGACAGCTTCCAATGTGAGAACACATGCTTATTCATACAGAAGTATTTTGCAAGCTGTATCAACTGTCAAAATTAAATTTTGAAGAAAAACATTTAAAAAAACCTATTCATTGACATACCTCGTTGGGGGGGAAGGTAAAAATTTAGGTTCTGTTTGTTTCTTTTTTTTTTTTTTAAGTGTATGCATTATCTGCTAATATTATTGATAATGTATATTTATAATATTAAGAAAAATAGTAATAGCATTTATAATATAATAATTAATAGATTCTTCATTGTGTAATTAACTGTGTTGGAGTATATCTCCTCCTTCATTTGTAATATATGAAAATAGTTCTGCAATTGGACAAGGAAAGCTTAATCAGTGTGCTAATTAAAGGAGCTGTTTTTTGTATTATATTTTAAACCTGTCATAATTTCTCATTAATACTTGAAAAAGGAACCCCTCTAGGTAACATAAAATAATACTTTTGCTTCTGAAAGCATGGGATACAGAGAAACAATTGACTTAGAAAAGTGAGCAAAATAATGACACAGAAGTGAGAAAGATGAATTGGAGAAAGGTTTTGGAGACTGAATAAAGGAAAAGAGAGATAATGAAAAGGCATAAGGAATATCACAGGAGGAAAAGGAAGATGGTGAAAGATGCAGCACAATGCATAAGGAAAGAGAAGGAAAAAACAAACACAGAACATAATGTGAAACATAAGATTGGATTAAAATATAGAACAATGAGAAAAGACGAGGGTAAACATTCAGAAAACATAAGACATTAAATCAGAAAAAAACTAAAAGTAGGAAGGAATAGTGGAACACATTTTGTAAGTTCTCCCTTCTACCCTTCCCCACTTGGCATGGCAACATAATTCTCCCAGAATCCCTGAAAACCAAACAAAATCATTAACCCCCCAGTATCACTGAAAAATCCATAATTAAATATGTATTATAATAAATCTTAATGTCTTCTAAAATACAGGAAATTGCTTCTTGTAGCTCATAACTTTCTCAGGAGGACAGCTGGTCATGACTAGTTTTCTACAGATGCTAAAATGTTTCACTACCTAACTTGTTCTTTTCATTATTGCATAAAACAAATGAAGCACTGAAACCAAATATAATGTTCCACAACTGGAAGCAGTTCCTCAGAGACTTTTATTTTCATCATTATGGTAAATTTAATAAAAGTGTTCATGTGCAGCATGAATTAGAGCCAATTAGGGCTCTGGCCCCAGAGGAAGGCCAAAAAAAATAATAAAACATCTGGAATACCTCTGCTATGAGAACAGGCTGAGGGAATTGGGGTTGTTCAGACTAGAGAAGAGAAGGTTCCAGGGAGATCTTACAGCAGCCTTCCAGTATTAGAAGATGGTCTACAAAAAAAGTGGAGAAGGGATGGTTTACAAGGGCATGTAGCAATAGGTTATGGGGCAATGGTTTTAAACTAGGGAAGGATAGATTTAAATTAGACATTAGGAAGAAGTTCCTTACTATGAGGCTGGTATAACATGAGAACAGGTTCCCTAGGGTGATTCTGGAGGCATCATCCCTGGAGACATTCAAGGTCAAGCTTAATGACTCTCTGAGCAATCTGATCTAGTGGAGGATGTCCACTAGATGGATGATGGGGGATGGATAAGATGACCTTCCAAGGTCCCTTCCAACCTGGAGTATTCTATAATTCTGAGATTTAAACATAGAAATTGATAAAAAATACTTTGGAATTCAGATTTCTATTGAAGCAAGCAAAAACTTATTTGGGAGACAAAAAAAAAAGCAAAAACAACAAGCCACAGCATAAAAGCAAATACAAGAATTGATGGGATGCTTTTACTAGAGTGAAACGAACCTACCCCACTAAAAACATGAATTCTAGATTCTGCATTAATTAATCAGTGTTTTCCATCAGAAGAACAGATTAGAAAATAAGTGTAAGCAAATGGCATGGCATTTATATATTCCCAGTATGTATCTACTTAGTTACAGGTCTGTAATTACATGAATGCTCATTATTTTCCTTCTTTTAGTTCTATTTCTTACAAATCATAGATTACTCCAAATCTGTCTTTGATCTCTTATTCATCTTAAACTTCCACTTATTCAGTGGATTAGGTAAAAATTTATATGAAGAAAGAGACACCACTTTCAATGTACAAGCAAAATGCTTGTGCATGTGTGCAAATGTATACAGGAAATGTAAAAAATATGAGTTAAAATCTATTTATTTACATAAAAGCAAGTATTTTAATTAAAAATCATTGGATGATTTAAAATAATTAGTTTTGTTCAATGTATCTATCATCAGCATTTGCAGCATTCAAGAAGTGGGTGTAAATTGCCATTAGTTCACTGCATAGTCATTTCACATACTGAAAAAGACAGCATGGAACAAGGTTGAACTAATCTCTCTCTTTTAAATTACAATTTATTATCGTTTTCTACTCACATGAGGAAGAGCACATGCTAAAACCAATTTATTTGTTATTGGACAAATCAATAGTCTCTTCTTTCCCTCTCATTTTGCTTTTGACCAGAATACACAAGCATCTGTCAGATACCAAAATACCATAGTGAAACAAGCCCTGCTGGAGACAAGTAAAAATGCTGTAGAAGACCTTAGAAAACCAGCCAATGATATATCAGCACTGGAGGAAGTGCACTTGGGCAGATTTTTAAGCAATTATTTACTTATACTGTAATTGCATTAGATGGATTTCTCCAGTTCATACTGTGAGAGCAGGAGTGTCAATTTTGCAGTTGCTTTGTGGCAGGCACAGTAGCAGAGAGACAATCTGCTTTGCATGTCATTTGTTTACATCTGCCTACTGCCAACCTCTCAGATCTTGCTAATTAATAAGATGATCAATGAGCACTGGGTGGAAGAAATTCTATCTCAGATTGCCACAAAACTGAGCTGCAAGCAAAATTGCACTTCTTGGTATAAAATGAGGTATCAACCATACCGATAGCTTCTGAAAGGAAATGAATCAGCAAGCATGAAAATTGACTGAAATTCCATAACTATTGGAAGGCTCTTGAAGGGTTTGCTCATTGCAGCCTGTGCCTTATTGTGTTTGCAGTTTATGCCCAAGATTGTGGATTAGAAAAGGAAGAAGGGAAGCAAGAGGAAGCATGCAAGACCTGATCTAAATGGCATCATTCAGAAAAGATGCACAGCTGAGTCATTTCTGGTTGTCAGTAAATCAATGCTACTGATCTATTTTCTCAACAGAAAACAGACCTGATCGCTGTGAGTGGAACTGTTGAAAGAGAGAAAAACTCCAGAAACCTTTGCAACAAGGACCTAAAGCAGACATTGTGAGTCAGGAACCACACATAGGAATATGTGATAGAGAAATTTCTACAGTCTGAGCATCAGTGCATGATGCTCCCATGACTCTTCAGGCAAATATTGGTTTAATGTAATGCTTATAGTGTTCACTATGATTGTTAAAAAGCCCAAGCTAAAAAAAACCCCACAAACCCCAAAAAGCTACCGTGCTGATTTCTGTACATGCAGTACAAAGTTGTAGGATTTTATGCAATGTGCTCATTCTGCCCAAGGACATATTTCAACTGAAATTTAGAAAAACATAATTTTCTAAAATTAATTATAAGAAACAAATATTCATTGATCAGAACACAATTGACTTCACGCTGTACCTGTTTCAGTTTACCTTTAACAAAAATAAAACAAATAAATAAATTTGATTATTACATTATTTAAAGGTATTCTAGTGCCTTATGGTCATCAAATTAACTTATTAACTTACTATAAACTTATCACAACATCAAACCGAGTAGAACTTTGCAGCAAAAAAGTAGCCTCTTACGTAAATATTTGCAATTAATACAAATCCTCTGACAATCTTTATATTGCCTTGCTGTGAATCTGTAAATCCAAAAATTTACATTTGTGTCAATATGACCTATGAATTTGCAGCTTGCAAGTCATCAGCAAGCCAATATAAAGACTACCAGAGCAAAACCAAGGAAAACCATTTAGCTAAAACCCTTCCTTTCTTTTGAGAGTGCTTAAATGATACTTCTTGGTATGAAATGAGGTGTCAACCATACCAACCCACAGCTTCTGAAAGGAAATGAATGACCAAGCATGAAAATCGACTGAAATTCTGAGTGATCTGAGTGAGTTTTCTGAGTGATCTGGCAAGTTCATGAAGGTGGTGGTGGTCCCTTTCCTGCCCACCTGGAAGGAGTCAGAAGGCATAAATGACTAAGCCTACCTCACAACAGGCAAGCTAGTATATATTATGAAAAAAAGATCCTGTGAGCAATGAGAAATTACTGAGCACTTTTTTGTACTCTGAATTATGCAACTTGGGCTAAATGAAACTACTCTGTATTCACGGCATTCACTTCTTGCAAGGAACCTACATTTAGGAATGGATTCAAAGCTCACAGAAATGACAAGTCTTCCGTGTCTCTATTTTACTTGCCTTGCAGGAGTCTTTAGACGCCTCATCTTCTGGTAAGAAGGAAGAACTCTTCTCTTTGTAAAACATATGGTGATAATAAGCAGCTTGTGGTATTGTCCTTGTTTAGAATACTGTAAGGGTTGCTAAATAGCTTCATAAATGTTAACCAGTAAATAAGTTTTAAAAAACATTTTCAGAACTGACAATTTTCTGCAAAGATTTGACTGAATGAACAACCAAGAATTGAAGGAATTTGTAGTAAAGAAATTCACTGACCATCGTAAACTGAACTGGCTTCAGTCTTCTGAGGAAACAGATGACTGGTAACCATGATTCTTTTTCACGGCATCATATTTGGTATAATTACTTATAAAATAATTAGTATTGTCTTCATCTGTCTTGAACTGTTGTGACAAGTTTTTAACTATGATTCCAGCCATTACCCTTCAAACAGATTTTATATAATGATGCTGACATAAAAGTAAACTGTTAGTTCTCTTCTAGGACTTAAATCAGGATGAAAAGCCAGCAGAGCAAATCAGTTTGAGTTCATTCCCTATGGCAGCAGACTGCATCTATCCCTTTAACTCTCTGTGGTTGAGTGTACTGGCAGAAGGAGCACTGCACTGACAAAGACAATAGCAATATTGGGATTTATTGGAATAATAGCAGATGATAGAACTTTGGCTTAGCCTCACTGATTAGTAAAAGTATTTTTGTGTCAATGTTGTGTCTGAAATTAACACTCATTGGTAATACTGGATTGTCACTGGGAAGCATTGTATTGTTTTACCTGCCAAATGTCAGATATCTTATTTTCAGTTCATCCAGTTCAAGAAAAAACATGACAACCTAGGAAATTCTGGGTAGGAACAAATGTTAATTTCAGACAAAAAAAAAAAAAAAAAAAAAGCATACAGAGATTGTTAAAACAAACAAACATGAAGTTTCTTGAACCTACAAAATGCAGAGCAGTAACAGTCCACGAGGGCAGATGCAAGGTGCTTCTGTTGCTCCACAAAATTACCAAGGAAGTAACTGTGCAGAATTTTGTTTCAAAGTCTTGGAGAATGTGGTAGACAGCTTTCCCATTTCTCCGACCCCTGAGTCAGATTATTAAATAAAATGAGTTGATCATAGTAGTGACTTCTAATTACTACTCTAAGAGTATGCTGGTTTCTACTAAAATAAGACTGAACAATGTTTCTGCCAGCCACCTACTCATTCTGTTAAATAGTTTTTGTATCCCACAAAACTGAAAACAATTTTATTAGATTTATTGTAGGTAGGCTATTACTGATTCATTGAAGTTTTGTTCCAACTCTCAGGTCACAGCACAATGGCAAAGAAAAATTTATTTTAAAAAGAATTTAAAAGTAACAGAAGAGTGAAAAACAAGATTGATGTTTTTAATTCTATACTGCAAATACTTAGTTAAGACTTTTTGTTGTCTTCTGTATATTTGGCAACTCTTTTCTATTGTTGTCTTAATGTACATCTTATGTTGCTAAAAGAAAAATTAGATATTGATATTAAGAAGTTGGAGATTAATTAACACTTTATATTTGGTAAACTAAATTGCCCCTTCACATTTCAACCAGTTCCTGGGGTGCAACTGTAATGCTTCCAAACTTTGTGATAGAAATAATCATTATTTTTTAAAAATTATAGAAGGGAGAATGGTTAGGTGATGGATGGCATAGAAATAACATGACAAGAATCACAGAGTTACTCTATACTTTACTCCTCATTCTAAAACAACAGTGCTGGTAGTGTTTCTTGTGTTACTCAACTTTTACATAACATAGCCAGGAGGCTAAAATAATGACCCAGAAAATATTGTAAGCATGATTTTTTTCCTTTCTTTTATACTGTATTTGATGGTACTGCTTCATGCTACAGAATATTTATAAATATGTTTTTTAAGCTAATTGCTAAACCACATATGCTTGCTTCCTAAGAGGCAATCTAGTGAGGTATTCTATAAACAGCAGTTAAAACAGCTCTCAGTGTGGAGCCAAGGTAGTACAAGGACTATTTAATCGTAGGTATTTCTAGGCACAGCAGGATTAGAGAGTGACAGCAATCCAGAATCAACAGGAAAGATCCTAACTGACATAGGATTACTGCAGCAATATGAGTAGGCTTGTTTACTGCTTTAACTGCTGGATGTATAATTTCTATAATTAGAGTGTGACTCGCTTAGCAACATCGCAATGCAGCTGCAACGCCCTGAAGAAGTTTTAGACAGGCTATTAAAGAATGATTTATGAAGCACACTTTTCACAGAATCACAGCATCAGAGAATTGTTAAGGCTGGAATAGACATCCAAGATCATGAAGTCCAGCCTATGACCTAGCACCACAAACACCTAGTCAGACAATGTCACTAAGCACCTCATCCAATCTTTCCTCAAACACCTCCAGGGATGGCGACTCCACCACCCCACCTGGGCAGGCCATTCAAGCCCCTAATGACCCTTTCCATGAGGAAATGCTTCCTAAAGTCCAACCTAAACCTCCCCTGGTGCAGTTTCAGGCCATGCCCTCTTGTTCTGTTGTTCATTCATTTTTTTTTTGTTCAACTAAGTGATAAGAATTTAATAGCATTGACTACTTAGTGCTGAACTGGACATAACCAAACTAAGAAACAATAAACAACCAAGAAAAAAACAAAACAAGAGCAAAAAAAGTATAAAGCATTACAATTACCCTCTGAGCTGAGAAGAACAGCATTATGCAAAAAAAAAAATAAATTAAAAAATTTAAAAAATCAGCCTTTCATTTCAGGCAATTTGTCATCCAAACTCTTGTAATGAACTTCTAAAAAAGATTTCTTTTGGCAATTTTAAGAGCTACAGTATAATACCTAGCACAAGCTTATGTTTGTTTCTGGTGACTACAGAAAAGCAATAGCTACAAAAAAAACATGCTTTAGGAAGAGGGATTCTTCCAGTACAGAACTTTAGAAGGCTTTTTAAAATTAATTTTGGAAGAAGAAATAATAGGGGAAACAGGAAGAAGAACAAATTATTTAGAGCATCTTAGAGTTGGTGGTAACTTTTTTTCTTCCTAAAGAAATTTTCTTACAAAGTGGTGTCCTGTCATTTGTCAGACAAGTCTGAAACCTGATTCCCATTAACTTTAATGAGAGTTTGATTGTGTTTGCAGACCATTTAACCATTAGTACACATTACTGTTGGTAAGAAAACAGACTTACTCATACAGATCCTTAAAACAATGAATGAAAGGAAGTCCATTTAGTACATTGCTGATTGGTGTTGTTTCAAAAGAACTTTGCACTCAGCAAAAGAGAAATGGTGGGTGTCAGAAAGAACATAAATTCAACACAAATAGACTCTGCTCATTAGCAGATGGATTTGAACGACAGATTTCTGTTGGAAAAGCATACACAACTGCAAATAAACACCCGCTACACCTACTTGTAACATTATGGGATGTTCTCTCAGAGAGTTCTGTGTTCTGGGCAAGTATTCAGTAATATGCTCAGAATCAAAGCAAAGACTGACATTTATGCAGAAGAGATGGGAACAGTCCCACTGAATTCCACCAAACAGCTCTTTGCAGTTATAAGCAGGTACCTGCATCACTCCAACTACACAAAGTCCCTGTAGTGCCAGCAATGGAACAAAAAAATACTCACAACAAGCTGGGACGACTCTGGGAAATCCTGGAGATTGAGTGCAGTTGTGCAGTTGTCTCTAAACGTTTTTGTGATTGTTATACCATGTGCTACATCCTTCCTGTTGTCTTCTTGATTTCCTGCACTCATCATTCTCTCATTTCTTATGTAAGCAGAGGCTTTTTGGAAAGATTGGATGTGATTTTCCAAGCTGGGCTAAGAATATTATTCTGCACTTCATAAAATTTCTTGAAAATGGAAGTGAGGGGAGGAAGGAGAAGCTGGTAATATTTACGCTGACGGAGATCAATAAGTATTACATTTGTGATATGAAGATGCATGAAAAATGTACAGGAAAACAAAGGCTTGATAAGATGACCTTGATAAATATGTTGAACAGAATTAGAGAGAATATAAAGGGCAATTTGGCACGTGGACTTCATTTGGCAGAAACAGAGAGAAAGGATTATGATTTTAGGAAAGTCAAAGTGGAGGTAATCAGAAATTGGGGAGGGGAGAAACATGAGCCAAAGAAAATGCTATTTTTACTATTTATAATTAGTATAACAATAAGCAAATATCGGATCTATGTTTCTCCCAGCATCATTTGTACCCAGAAATTCCTTCTACCTTCTCCGTGCTCCTCTGAGATAAGGGAGGAGGGTATGGTGTAGATAGCACAGTCCTTTTTTGGCTAATTGGTGAGATCAGTCATCGTAAATCAGGGGATTAAGGCAACAGACCCCACAGATTAGTTTATTGCAGGAGAATTGGCACCCTTTATCTTTTCCTGTTAGGTTGGTTGTCTTCATGAAATATCAAGGCCTGGTTATCTCTGGACACTTCACTCCCAGGGCCAGCTACAGATCTTCCCTGTCTCCCATCTCAGGCACACATTGCAGAGTGGGGGGGGGGTAAACTAGTCTGGTGGGTTGTTGAGATATCTCTTCAGTTTTGCTCAACTCTTTAGATGTCTCAAGACAGACAACAGATGTCCTGAGTGTCTTAATCCTTGGATCGCTTGAGACAAACACTATTATGTCCTGCATGTCACAGATGCCTTTGATCAATCTCCTAAACGTGTCAGAGTCTGCCTTCTGGAAGTCCAAGGAGGTAGTCCTCTTGACCTCCTTCCTTAGATCCCTAAGAATTGAAAACTCCATCATCTCAAGGTCACTTTGGCCAACATGGACACCAACCTTCACATGTCCCACTAGTCCTGTCTGTTCACAAAGAGCAGTTCTAGTAGAGAACGTTCTCTAGTTGCCTCGGTCACCAGTTGGGTTAGGAATTTCTCTTCCACACACTCTAAGAATCCCTAGCACTGCTTCCCACATTCTGTGTTGTATTCCCAACAGACATCTGGTAAGTTGAAGTCCCCCCCAAGAGCAAGGGCTAGTAATTCTCAGACCTTACCCATATGTTGCCAGCAGGCCTGGCCTCATCTAGATTGAACCATGATCAAAAAATCCAAAGTCCTGTTGGTAGCACCAAGCTCTAAGACAGTAATTGATCTGATGGGTCCTCCTCAGCCTTTCTGGGTTGGATCCTGAAACTAGGGGCATAGAGGAGAACACTACCTGTGCTCAAAAGAAACAGGAGCTTGACCACAGAGCTCACCAGTGCCACTCCCGCTGTCTTATTGTTTGTGCTCTGTAACTAAACATGTCAAAAGAACAGTGGAAAAGTCTTTTATTTAAAGATGGTAATGAAAATAACCTGCTACTGTGATTCTATGTGTGCAGATAAAAGACGTTAGTAACAACTTTTAGGGAACTTGAAAAGGTGAAAAACTCATCATAGAACATTTCAATGAACTGCCTTTTGGAATTGTTGATCTACTTGTCAAAATACATTTCAGACATTACTTTTTTTTCCTCTGGCTTTGTAACTAACTATGTAATTTTCCCTCCAGCACTATTACATTTTAAATATAAACAAGTAATATATTTTTACCATCTTTTTGATTTCTTCAACATCAAAAGAAATACAATTACTCTTCTTCTGAAAGGCTTTGAATAGCTCAACATAAATCAAATTCATCAGCTATGCAAAACTCAACAGTATTAGAAAAAATATGGATTTACAGTATTTGAATGAAGAAAATTGACTATGACTATGACACCTAAACAACATGAAATCTATGAATTTTTTTTTTTTTTCAGAGAATGATTCCAAAGACAGTAATACAGAAGTGGTTCCTTCACAGATTACTGGCAGTCAGTTTGCAGTACCACTGTGAAACCTGTGCTTAATCATTTTTCATAGAGATCCTAAGTGAATTGCCATCCTTTTCCAACACCCACAAAACCAACATCAAAGAAATGATGAACAGTAGGCTTAAACAAACTAATTTAATTGACTGATTTTTCAGAAGTATGATAGTGGTATTTGCTATTGATTCAAACCAGGATACATTCAATCTCAGTTATTTTGTGGGCTTTTCTTTGCTGCTGCAGATGGTTCAAATGGTTAAAATGTTGAAAACTTTCTTCAAATTAGCTTATGTTACTTTTCATTTTCCAATCCTGAGGTGTTCCAGACATAATTAACTGTGCATCAAATATCCTTTTTCATACTTATTTAGTCAGCACTCATCCTGACGAGTATGACCCTTTCCCAAAGGCTATTGCAAAAGTGTCATTAAAGTATAGGTATGTTTCAGTAACTGAAAAAGAAAGTCTTTCAAAGAGAGAAAAAAAAGCCATTTGTTCTAAAAAAGATGATAGTTTTGTTAATGCAGTATACAGAATGCAATTTGATGTTTTTAACTGCATCAACATTTCTTTAACTAAAAAACTTGATGAGTACTAGATTTCTGGGTCTTTTTCCCTTTAGAGTGTATGCTTCCCTTTAGAATATCTTTCTATTATTTCAAGACTTGTCTCAAAAATATTTCAGGTTTATACAGATTGTTATTTGCATAAGAAATATAGAAAGAATTGGATGAGAAATTTGTAAAGAATAATTCTCTGTGTAACAAAGTCTCTCTTGTGGATTTCATTGAGTTTAACTCAAAAAACCTGTTAACATTAATTCATTTTTTTCCTGTTCTGAGTGGAATGTTATTTTTAGACTAGTCTGTCAAATCACTTTAGATATATAATATAAATTTATTCCTTCATTAAATCTATATCCAGACTCTTTTGGGTTGCATTAATTCCCTCAAATTCAATCTTGCTTCATTTATGATATTAGTGTCATTGATTTCTGAAGCTTAAACCAGGAAAATACCTGCACTTAATGCAACAATTATACTAGTCCTACTCTGTCCATAACTACATGTCAATTGTAAAGACATAACCTCCCAAACCCTGCTTCTCCCACACACACATTTAGTTAAATAAATTAGCTATGATGTTCTTCAGATAACTGCATGTTTTCCCAATAACTGCTTAGTCCCTGACCATTCTTTAAGGATGATTTTATCTTTTTTTTTTCTTAGTTTGATTCAAACTGAACTTTATTTGACCCTGCATCTTCAATGATTGAAGCCTTTATAAAACAAGTATGATGTTTAATTTTATCTTATTTTAAAGGGTTTATTCTTTTAAAGAATATTTAAGTGAAAGTTACAGGCATGACATGGTATCTTCCAGTAGCTTGCTGTACGAGAATCTGAATGCTTGCTGGGATGCAAGAACAAGCAGCAACTGAGAAGCAATATTATCAGATACAAGTAAATCCTTGTTATTTCTTCTGTAATCCTAGTGGATGACTGGAAGTGAACACCATGTAGTACTGTACAATTTGATACAACTGCAATAGTCCACAATGTTTGCAAAACTTTGCCTTACCACCAAAGCCTGAAAACAGCTCTTGCCATTTCATAAGCTTCAGTGTCAGTGGAAAAACAGGAGCCAGAAATAACATGGCACAGAAACTAAACAGGAGGGATCAAGAATATTGATCCAGCACTTCCCTGGGGAGATTTTTCCAATGGCTGATTGTTTTTACTGTGAAAAATTCTCCTTCTGTGTCCAATTGGAATCTCGCCACGAGTAACTTGTACTCATTACTCCTTTTTGACATGTAACTACCTGGAAAATGGGTGTTTCCATCTTTGTAGCCACCCTTTATTGGAATGTGAGATAAGGTCTCCCCTAAACTTTCTTTTCTCAAGGTTGAACAAACACAGTTCTCTCATCCTTTCCTCATATGGCAGCTTCCCAATCCTCTGATCAGCTTTGTGATCTCTCCAGCCTGTAGATCTTTTCTGAATAGCAGGAAACAAAACTAAATCAAGTGTTCTAGGTGTGGCCTGACAAGCCTGACAAGTAGAGTGAGATAGTGATAGTGATCTCTGCTAGTTCTGATCTTGTTCATACAACCCAGCATCCTGTAGGCTTTCCCTGTTGGCAAGATTTTTTATTTTAATGCCCTCTTTCGCTGTTTACAGTCCATATTATGAACTACCAATGAAGGTGAAAAAAAGAAAAACTGAGAAGACACATTATGTATCACAGTAAAAAAATAATTCCATTCCGGCCAGAAAGAATTTGATTAATATTCTGTAGTAGTGATGCAAACAAATGGTAATCTGCTTTCTTCTCAGCTCAGCTGGGAGACACCATCAATCCACAGGACACTTGAATGTAAGTTTAATTTTCTAACTTCAGGAATTCCTTTCAATTTCTTATGTAAAACAGAGTAAAAATTTGATTGAATCATTCTTATGATGCAAGAAAAGATCTGGAAGTGGTCATGATGTGTTTTTATGTATTGCAACACTACATAAGATCACTCCCTGCTTTACTGTAGCCATGAGCACAGTCATGATAAGTGAATTCCTGTTCATCTTAAATTAAGCATATACATACTTATATGCAGAATTATAATCTAGGTAGCCATGTATAATGCAGGCTAATCTCCCTGGATTAATGCATTATCTAGGTGCATTATTTTCCTTATGCAGAGTGAACTATGCAATATTCATCGATCTATTTAAAAAATAAGTATAATCCTGATTGGATCTTAACAACTTGTTAGTGTAAACACCATCTTTTAGTACTAGGTTAAGCAAAACATTTGTTGCTGACTTTGGGAATACTTGCATGAAAATAATTCTTTATATTGTGTTAGTAAGAAATAAAATGTGAGATTGATTCTAACTATAAAACCATAAACAAACTCACTTTAGGGCTTATTTTTAAAGCAACAAAAATGCTACTGATTTGAAAAGAATTTTAGTGTTCTCAACACTTTTCAAGATGATAAAAAAATCTAAAGTATATCAAACATGTAGGTAAACCCAGTAGTAATAGAAGTACTTATGTAAAGTCATAAAGAGCCTAATAAAAATAAGGAATATTTGCGAAGAATAAATGCATACACTGAAACTCTTAAAATTTCACTAATTTCTTAGTCCCTAATAATAACTAAATGTCACTAAAGCAAAAATGAACTACACTGGCACCTTCTAACTAGCCCTCTGCACAAGATTTCTCATTGTACATGGAGAGAGGTAACAGAGTAAAGTATGGAAATAGGGTATCTGTTATATAATTGAAGGAAGTTATGTTAAAGAAATGTTACAAATTATCTTATTCTTTGAGATTTCTTTCAAAAAACCTCATTTGACAAAAACCTAATTATTGGTGTTGTTGATGGAAAATCAGTTTTTCATTTTTTTATTAATCTGTTGCTTTATGAGGTTGTCATTCATTGAAAAGACTGTGCAAAGAGTTAAGAAGGTAGTACTGCAAGACAGGATATTAACATTTTGTTCTTGCATTTTTTTTTGTGCACCAGCTAATTGGAGTTATGAATTTTTATGGAAGTGACATATCGATGCACAGAATTGATGGTTTGATGCTGGTTAGATAAATCAGACTGGTAGATGGGAAATCTGGTACCAGATCTTTGACAATTTAAAATCCAAGTAAAATAAAATTTTTAAAGGGTTGTTTTTTGCTTTTGGTTTGGTTGTTTGTTTTGTTTTGTTTTTTAAATTCAGACTGGAGCATGTTTATCTGTTGTTGCATCCTGTTAGTGGTTACCTGCCACCATATGTGGAATGTGCAGATGCACAGGGGAATCATGCAGTCAGCTGGTCTCAGCCAGTTCCTTGTGGTCTGACAAGTGATAACAGAAACCAAGCAATGAAAGGTCACCTCAAGGATGGGACAAGGAAACTGAAAATTGATGAAGTAATGACCACCAGAGGTGCCCCAAGACACCCTTGTATGCATGGAAGGGAATGACCTCTGTTAGCCACTGTGAGTGGAGTAATGCTGTCCATCCTCTCTGCACGTGCTGGCTGTGCATGTACTGATGCTGGAGCAGTTTCCACACACTCTCCCCCCCAGGAGAGTTTTAAGTAACCTGTTGCAGTGGGGAGAGGAGGTTGTTGAAGTTGCTGTTGGTCGACCTGATGCAGAGTTTGATCCAGGGTGCTCCCTGAGCACCATGCTATGCACCCTCCTCCTGCTCAGCCGTTTGCCTACCACCTTGGGGTTGGTACGTAGATGGAGTATTATTAAAACCCAAACTATTTGGGTTTGCTTGAATAAAATTGCTTTTGCTTATTAGCTGTGAGAGTGCTGTTCTTTGTGAATCTGTCACAAACCTGAGATTTTTTTACAGTTGGATATATATGATTCAGTGAAAAGGATGCCCAATGAGGAAGACTCCGTAAAACAGTGACATCTTTTTAATGATTTTTGTAATCTTTGGGTCAGCACAAGGCTGAGGGGAGGAAGGGAAATTGATGATCTTATACTATACCCGTTTCAATAGTATGTGAAAAGGGACCTTTGAAATATATGCAAAACCTGTCGGATTGTGTATATTCTTCATCTAATCTGAAAGCTATGACTGATACAGATTTGTCTTATATTGGTATGAGGCATGACAAAAAAAAATTGTTCCTTAAAAAATAATAGTTTATGTACTAATTACACATGAGCCAGATCTTCTCTTTCGTGACTGAGTATATAATGGCATCAATATTATTTGTAAATTGACATCACAAATTCTAGGCATAATAGTTTTCAACCTCATAATAAGAACTATTTGTCTGTGGCATCCTCTCAGCTATTCAAGCATCACAGAGATACCCTCTAGGCTTGACAAAAATGAAACTTGAAAAGTTACAGCAAATAGGAAGCCCCAGGGAAGGGACATATGTAACTGTATAAAAACATTTTCAATGAATACTTAAAATATTTTGCCATACTTGTTTATTGTTCAAAGGCCAGGGAATTAATCCTTCATCTGCATTATGCAGCACTCACAAAGGCATATCCCACATTCAGTGATTTCTGCAGCATCACAGCTTGCGGCAACAAATAAACAGCTTGCAACTGCAACAAACATTTGCACCAACTGTGTTGGTGGAAGAGATGCTTCTCTGAGCATTTAGACATGGTCATCATATCCTCACTACATAAATCTAGATAGATAGAAATTATTTAGCAAAATTATAATAATCTACTCTCTGACATCAGGTTCAACAACAGAGTAATCCCCTTTGAGGCTATTCCCTTCAATATTCTACTAGTTTTCTGTAGTTTACCTTTTAAGCAAATCAGCTATGCTGCTCAAATTCTGCTTAGAAGAACTTCCAGTGTACTACCTCATACTCATTAATAAAACAAATATTCTCACTGTACCACTTGCAGATGCAGTGTGATAAAAGGAAGGCTCTGCCTCTCCATATACTTACAAAACTAGAGTGTACCTTGGCATGCTTTACGAAAATCTCTGTTAACATCACTGTTTTTTCTGACAACTGATGGCAAGTTATGGTTACTGTGGAATTGATGTGTTGGTCATCACAGAGGGGACTGATTCACAGGCCTCTGGAGATGAAGGACTAGGTCTCTACAGATGAAACTTCAAAG
This sequence comes from Ceyx melanurus, assembly GCA_024611195.1. Classification (NCBI taxonomy): domain Eukaryota; kingdom Metazoa; phylum Chordata; class Aves; order Coraciiformes; family Alcedinidae; genus Ceyx; species Ceyx melanurus. The sequence goes on from JANHGL010025756.1 coordinate 51,304, forward strand.
TTACTAAATGTGGTAGAGCTGTACAAACCACTGTCAGCATAGACTACTTGGACAGAAGAATATATGACATGATGGAATTGAGATGTTGCATTACTGACTGACTTGAAACAGTCACTTCAAAGCATCCTAAAATATAACATTCAATTCTTCCAGTCTCTTTCTTTCCATAATCATTTACCTGGTTTTTATGTATTTATCTTTCAAGATGCAGTGCTGTCAGGTACTAGTAACATCACTGTGATGATCCACTGCTCTAACTCCTGGTGCTGACATTGACAAATGTTAGAGGACCTTCACCTCTGTGAACCTCAGTTTCTCCTTAAGAATTATGGGGATGGGGGGGGATGACAACAAGGACGTTTTACAAGAGCTTGTTATGATAGGGCAAGGGATAATGGTTCAAACTGCAAGAGAGTAGATCTAGATTAGAAATCAGGAAGAAACTCTTCACTGTGTGGGTGGTGAGACACTGGAACAGGCTGCCCAGGGAAGTTTTGGATGCTTCATCACTGGAAGTGTTCAAAGTCAGGTTAGATGGGGAGTTGTGCAACCTGGTCTAGTGTTGTCCTATGATTCTATGAAAAAACACATAGCCTATACATCCTTCTGAGACACATTAATGAAACTGCTATAAATCCACAGACAGATGTTAAATACTAAATAAATGTCTATGTAATCCAAAATTTCTATAGTAATTCTCAAAAGTTATCCATAAGCTATAGAGTAATGATACTACTGCAATACAAAGAATTTCTCACAATAGCCTCCTTGAAGAGTTACTTCTGGAAAAATAGCTGCTCGTTTCAAAATTAAAAGCTAGTTCTGTAAAAAAGGTGATTATTACAATTAAAAAAAATAAAAATAAAAAATTAAAATTCCACAACAATTTGGTGAATCAATTGACTCTCCAAGGTTTAGGCTAAGGTTTAGGCATTTTAGATGTTTTGGGTTTTGTCATGTAAAAGCAAAACACCTACTTTGTCTCCAGCCTGATTCTATACACACCTTCTGTGCTTGTTACTGGGCTCAGATAGATTTTGTCTTGTAATACAATAGGTACACGTCTGTACCTATTGTAGAAAGAGAAGTCTATTAAAGGTAACACACAAAGCCTAACATTTCCAGAATACAAAAAAATTTCTTTGATGCAGAATAAAGAATAAATAGCAGACTGCCACTCTATAAGATAATTGCGATCATACAATTAATAGTTTAATTCCACTAGTATGTCTCCAGAAAACAACGAAGAAACTGAAAAGGCAGGAAGGAGATTTTCTGAACAGTGAGGGTATAACAGAAGTACACTCAGGAGACTGAGGTCGCTGAGAAGAACTAGCCAAGATTTCAAAATGCACAAAGCTGGGTAAAACCAATTACATATCATTTCATAGATTCATAGATTCATAGATATTAGGGGTTGGAAGGGACCTAGAAGGTCATCTGGTCCAACCCCCCTGCCTGAGCAGCATCACCTAGACCAAGTCACCCAGGAAGACCAAGTCACCCAAGAGATAATAGTAGTAGGAGTCTGTACACACACGCTCACAAATATATCTGCATTCTCATTCTCTTTAGAAAAGTAATAGTTTCAGAGATGCATCATGCCACAGAGAAAACCTGCACAGAAAAACTGTAGACAAACACTTTTGTTTGGTTGGGTTTTTTAAATGGTAAGGTCTAGATTTCCCTAAAGAGGAATCTAGTAAAGTATCTGTAACTTTTTTTTTTATTGGAAAAAATACAAATACTTTTATACTTTCTGCTGAAATTCTTACAGATGAAAAGGAGCAGCTGTGCATATTACTTGAGTAGGTGATACTTCATTTATCACAAGCTAATTACATTTGCCAGCGATATAGTTTCCAAAATACTGCAATAAGTATTTTAAGCAACAATATTTCACAAGGATCTGGATTTAATATGTATCAGCTGAGCCAAAGTAATTTACTAGTAAGTGTAAAATAACAAACTCCAGTGTAAAATAATTAGCACTAAGTATCTTAAGTATGAACACTATTCTGGATTTAACAGTACAGTAATTCCATGCAAATAAAATATACACTAACTTGATTGCTTTAACTATCATATTAAATACCAATCACAATCAGAACATGCCTCACAAAATTAAATTTATTTATAATAAAACATACCACTAAAAAAAAAGGGAAAATAAAAAAGAACCACCATGTTGACTATGAAAACTCCAACCAAATTCATACTCATGAATGTCTTGCTGTTCTGTTTAGAAACTTTTTTATATAAAACTACCACTTTTAGAATAAGTTAGAAACTCAGTATGATACTTCCCAAGTGTTTCAAATATTGTATTTTTTCAAATACAGCACTTAAATTACTATAGTTCATAAGCTTCTTGCTATATATATATATATATAAATATTTTTTTTTCCACAAAATGT
>JANHGL010025758.1:35462-52918 GCA_024611195.1 Ceyx melanurus
TATTTATTTTATTATTTCCCCCCAGCATTGCTGTGGTTCTGAATCCATGTGTGCTTTTCAGTTTTATACAGCTCTAGATTCCATAGTTACTCTGAAGCTAAAACAGCCAAGGAGGGGTCTAATTCCTCCTCACCATCATAAAAATTAAATCAATATGAACTCTGCAAACCCAGTGCATAACCACGGGTCTTACCTTTGTGACATCTGTTTTACCTTCATCTTCGTTCATACAGAAGGACACAAAAAGTTAGAAGCTGGTTAGAATCACCTGGCACAAGGTGGATTTTAAGGAAAGCAAAGAGCAGAAACTCAGCATGCTCAGTAAAAATGGTACTTTAAATGTTACTGGAAGCTGACTCTAGAGTAGCCTTTGCTCCACAGTTCTTCCAGAGGTACCTCAGGATCAAGCAGCACATCACAGTGCACTGCTGCTGCACTAATGCTGTTCAGTGTGCCCACCAGCAGGCTGTGGCAGAGCAGCCTTCTTGCAGAGTGCTGGGCACATCCAGCATCCCTTTGTCTGCACAGAGTGTGTCAGTATCTATGGAGACACAGTGGCTCTCCAGTCCAGCTATTTACATGAGCTACACCTACCAGATTGAAAGTCAATATTTACTGATTGCAACAAAACACAATAGCATCAGCATTTAGACTATGCAATTACTATGTCCTTGATCATAGAACCATCCAGTGTTAGGGCTTGGAGAGGACCTTTATGCAGAGAAAAGAAAAAAAAAGAGATTTTAAATCAGAAAATAACACATTACATACATGAGCCCTCTTACAGACACTGAGTTTTGGATAATTGCCTCTGCAAGCAAAAGAGAATACAACAGTTATTTCAGTCAGTACATAAATATAACATGATTCCACTATCACCTAAAAGTATCTTTTGACCACAATGAGCCAGACCCTGCAGCAGAGAAGTCATCCTGAGTTCAGCACAGGTGTGTCTGCACAAGTCACCAAGACCAAGGCTTTAACAGACACACACCAAAAACTGCCAAACCCCTTCTTTTCTGGTTTTCTGCATCAGATTCACCCCATGTCAGCAGGGCAGTGTGTTACTGCACTGACCCTTGCAAAACAAACAGTAACTGGAAGTCAAAGAAAGTAGAAGTTGAAATATGCACAGAATGATGAACTCCACATCTCTACAAGTGACACTTCCAGGAATTGTGGAATATCCCTCTGAGCTCTGCACAGTTTGGTTCTGAATACAGCTGGATTGGGCTGGAAGGTGACACAGGGAGTCTTGTACAACAAACCACCGTTTCTGAGCAAGGTTTAGGAGCTGTAGCATCCTTTTGTTACACTGCCATGCAAGAGCCAGTGTGCAAAACACAAATGAGACAGCCCTCAGGGGGCTGGGACCCTCTCTCTGTGGATGGATGTGACCCCTAAACTCCTTTGCACTCACATGCAATCACTGAAACGGGGCTTCAGGAGGATCAATGCAACTGAATCCTGCAGTTACCAGCACTTTGCCTTGCTTTACATCTCCTCCAAGTACCAATTTCTGTGCTTTTTTAACTGCCAGGGTGGCATAACAGATATATCAGCCCACCTGCCTCATTGCTCACACACTGCAGAGGCAGCAAAGGCTTCATCTTCGTCATAAAACAATTTATATGGCCAAAGAGGAGGTCTCAGCTTGGCAGCAGCTGCTTGCCTTGCATTAGACAGGATATATATTTTCAAGTGAATGAGCCCAGTAAACAAAATGTGGGTGTTCCACACCATCACAGTCGTGCAGATCTGGGGATTTTGTTTATACCCTTGTCACAGAACTGGTCAGTTGTGAAATGGGTATTTGGAACCTGGCTGCATTTTTTTCTCAAAGGATAGAGGGTCAATATACAGCCAGAGGCTTACCTGACTTTAAAGTTTGTCACAACAAATTCTTCTCCAGTAAATATGATGCTGAACTGGAAAGAAAACAATAACATTTTTGTTTAAAATGATGTATCAGTACTTTATCTAGACCTGCTTGTAAATTTAGAGTTGTCATCAAATTTCTAAATCCCAATGAAAATAGCTTAAAATGTTTGCAAAATGTCAACACTTTTCCCTTCCTTCAGAATTCTGTTAAAATGTTAAAAATGGGTTGGATAACATGACTCTGAAACACCACAGTATTGTTACATGGATACTCCTCTCTATATTGCCCCTCTGGGCTGCATTCTGCACCAGCTGCTCAGCACCTGATACTTGCTCAAAATACAGGAGAATGAGAAAAGAAAGCTACTCACCCAGTTCCCAAGGAGTTTCTTTGCATCATAGTAATCAGGAGCTCTCTCAGTTTTGTAGAAAAGAGAAAAGTTCGTGTCAACGTGAAAGAAACTGACTGTGAGAAGAGAACATAAGTGAGATGCATCCCACAGTTTGCACAGAGGGGTCCTACACCCCTTCTCATCTCCCCACCCCTCTGCTGAACCATGTGTGTGTTTCCCATTCCCACAGTCACCAAGGCTCTTGGGGAAATCCCAAACTCCACGTGCCCAAGTCTACATCACTGCTGCATCCCTCCAAGCTTTATTAAAGAGTCTAAGGGACCAAAAGCACGGTGAGGTCATCACAGTTCAATGAAGTTTTGGTTCATCCCTGTGGGTGCCCCAACCTGGCTTCTGCTGCCTGCCAAGAATGCACAAGGAGGGAGAGGAGCATCTGCTGACCTACACCACCCTGCTGAGCAGCAGCACCTTGCCCACATCTGACTCTTCACTTGTCATGTGTTGGTCTCAGAGATGATCATCATTTCAATCAGCCTTGCCCAGCACTTACGTGGCATGGTACCATTGGTACTACTGGTTGGATGGAACTGGGGCAGTGTAGGAGCTCTTCTGGAGGGTGTTTCACTCGAGCCTGCTGAAAAGAACACCCACAGTGACAAATGTGCAAGGAAGAGCATAGTCTGGGTGAGAGAGAGGTGTGAGACCTTCAGCAAAGCTCACTGTGACAGAGCCCTCGTTGTTCTACAGTCTTCTGAAGGGTGAAGGTTAGATATCAGGAGGAATTTCTTTCCAGAGAGGGTGGTTGGGCATTGGAATGGGCTGCCCAGGGAGGTGCTGGAGCCCCCATCCCTGGAGGGGTTTAAGATGTGGTGCTGGGGGACATGGTTTAGGGACCCTGGCAGTGGAGGGTTAATGGCTGCACTTGATGATCTTGAAGGTCTCTTCCAGCCAAATCATTCTGTGATTCTGTGATTGATTCTGTGAAGACAAAGTGGGAAAATACACCTGCATGCTGTGTTTGGGCATGTTTTATTTCTCCAGAGCTAACTACACTGTGACAAGGGAGAAAACAGGATTTGCAGTTTAGATCCTAAGGATATTCTCTTCTTTTCATTGCTTGTGTTGAAGAGCAGCTACTTCTTTGTTCCCTTCTTGCTGATGAGACCTGTGGCAGCCTTTGGGAAAACACATTTGTCAAACACTGAATGCTAAGGGGTCACCACGCAGCAGTGCACGTGGCACCAACATTCACAGTCATGCTCTCTGGTCTAATGCTAACCTGGCATCAGGATGCCCATTATAAATGCTGCCCATCCTGCCTGTTGTTTTCAAAGTAAAGAATTCCAAAGGTTTCTTCACAGCTAATTTTCCTTGAAGTGAATCACCTTGTCAAACCAGATATGACTTCTGTGTTTCACGGGCAATCTGCCATGTCACCAGGCAGACAGGGACAGAACAGGTGATGTTTGTCACATGTACCACAGCAAATTGCAGTGAACCAAACGACCATGGAACATTGTAGGCCTTGGTGATGAAAGAAAAGCAAAATCACATTTTTCTCTAAAGGTACCATTGCCTTGCTGTGCTGGTAATTTGTGGTGCTTTCTTTACTCACATGACTGTCAAAGGGTTGACATTCTAGCTCTGACTAAGAGAAATAAACTTAATATAATATATAATATTATATTAATAAACTTAATATGAATACAGAGCCAAATATCTATGAATAAGGAGTGTGGTCAGAAATAAATAGGATAAGGCCACACTTCACAGAACATTGTTTTCTCTACTAGTTGGAGGCAAAGAGAATCACCCGTGCTTAAAATGTGACAGCCCATTTCTGACCCATCCAAATCAACAGCAATATATCCATGGACAGTGACAGAAACAGGGGATGTTAACAACTCAAAGCCTCCTGTTTCTGTCCTAAGTATCTTCAAATTACTTTGTGAAGCTGAAAGGACAGATGAAGCCCCTTCTGAACAGCCATGCTACAGTACACCAGCTTCTGCTTTCTAGACAAACAAGCAATTTTTCTTCAGCTCAGACCTCCAGCCTCCAGTTGCTCCTCAGAGCTGCCAGTCTGTGTTTTGGTGTCATCTCGTGATCTGGGAAAGCAGTTTCAGCAGCCATAGTACCAGCAGCAGAGGCAGCACACACAGAGCTGTCAGACAGATGAGCCAGGAGGCTCTTCCACACCTGGAGGCAACAGGATGGGGAGCAGGAGAGATGCACAGGCTGTTCAGAAGATCAGACTGCCCAGCAACCTGCTTTGGCAGAGCAGTGCTCTCTGTAGCACAGTCCTCTGCTCCCAGGCGTGCAGAAAGCTGCTAAAATAGCAAGCCTGCTTTTCCCATGATACTTAGATTTTAATTGGGACACCTCTCCTTTTTACTCAGGCCTTTTGCTTCTGAGATGGTACTAAACTGTTGCAAAAAAAAAAAAAAAGAAAAAAGAAAAAAAAGAAAAAAGAAAAAAGGAAAAAAGAAAAAAGAAAAAAGGAAAAAAAAGAAAAAAAAAGATTCATTTGCTCTGCTTTACTTTTCACTACAACAAGCTGTACATTTCAAATCTGTTGCCTGCAGTTGGTCAGAAACATGATCTGACATAATGGCTGTTTGCTGATTCTTTATTTGGAAAGGATCCACAGGCTTAGCTCATGTAGCTACAAGTCAGACCTAGAGCTCCAATCCACAGACCTCCTGCCAACAGCCACTACCACTGCTTGGCATACACGTGAATATGCAGAAAACAAGAAGCCAGATTATCTACTGAATTGAAAGCAGCTCCTCTACAGAAAACAGAAGGAGCTGAAACTAAGGGGGTGTGCTTTTCCCCCAGCACCCATGCCCATCAAGCACTCCCCATCCTCACAACACACTGCCATGAGCACACAAAGAGCAGAACCCAAAGTACCTGATCTCCAGTGCTGCAGAGAGGCAGATATTCCAGCATCCCCAGTGACTTTAATCCCACATCTTAAATTTCCAGTGGAAACCTCTATGCCTTCCCATAGTCTGAGCCCCAGTGTGATGCTACAAATATTTAATCTCTGTTTTCAAGCTGATAGAAAATGAGTGTCTCATTGTAAGCTTTTTTTAAGACCTGCTGTCATAAAGGACTTGTGATGAGAATACAGAAGGGCCAGTGGTGTTCACAATGTCCTGTCACAGTTAATTCTTTATTCTTTCCTTGCAGGAATACAGACATATTAGGCTATGATTTATCAAGCTTGTAAACCAAACCATTTGTACACCTAGGGTTTAACTTGTCCTCCTGATCGTTACAGGGCTGCAGATGCTCTCCAGATAGGAGGAATCTGTGTATCACTGAGTGATTAGAGGCTCTGCTCTGTTCCTGCCATTATCAGCATAATGCTTCAAAAACCACTGCCTCAGGGGTGATGTGTGATACCATCCAGTGTCAGCCAGGAGGAATCAGAAAAACCTGCTAGGTGAAAAAAAAAAACCCAAACAATTGAGAAATGGCCAAGCAAAACCCAAACCCATTCTAATCAGGAAGGGAACTCACAATGCTGTTTTCCTCTCCTTACAAATGAAGCATAATTACAACTTCACAGATTCTAATTTATTTCTTTATCACCTGAAGAAAAAAAACCAAAAACCTCTGTTTATTCTCACATGTCATTACCAGCAGGCAGGTGTGGAACTAACCACCTGCATCCTGGAACTTAATTTGCTTTAATTAAAGTGCATGGAATTCCATTCACGAAGTGAGGGCACAGGCATGAGGACAGATGAGATCTGAAGAGAGTAAAATACTATACCACTGACATTTAAAAAGTTCTAGTCATGGATTCCAGTTGGAGAATTTAATAAGTGCTTTATTTGGCAGCTTGTAAATATGTATGGTTTCCAATAGAAGAGCAGCAGAAATTAGACCAACCAATAAGAGAACTGTAATAAATATATTTCTTTATTATTAGCAGTCACTTTCAGATATGTTATATTCATGCCTCTCCAGATTATTTAAAATTAAGAAGAAAATCAGAAATCAGTGTGTGGGTGAAGAAGGGGGAGGAAGAGATGAAGACTGTGAGTCACTTTTAGCAAAGGCACAGCTGAGCTGGAAAAGTAAAGGATCATCTTCAAGAACTCTGGGAGCAAAAGCAAAGGCAGAACAATAACTTTACTCCTACTATCAAGCAAAGCCAGTGCAATCACTATGATAATTAGATCACTTATAAAAAGTCAGTGCACCTTCTTGAAGCTGCTTCCTGCTACCTTCCCATGAGAAGTTTCACTCACTCCACCTAAATGAGCCCTGGTTTTCCAAAATCAGTGTAGAATTTCCAAAACAAAGCAGGCTGCCCAATTTCCCAGCACAACTGCATAAACTGTCTGCTGTCGTGGTGAGCACAGGTCTATAAACAAAATATATGGACACGAGAAGCAAACCTTGCAGCTACTAATTGTTCTGGGGTCCAATTAACAACTGGAGTCATTAGAATTGCTGAACTGGAGACATTAGAACTGAAATGATACTTGCCCATGACACCTCATGACACTGCAACACTTCAGCACAACTATTTCTTATATACATGCTCCAGGTAGACTCAATAAGTCTGATCCCATATGGACAACAGGACATAAATCTCTCTGTATTTACACCACGGACTGTGAATTTCAGTCCATTAAAGCAAGGAGCAGATTTATAGCAGAAGCAAAGGTCTTGCCAAGATCTGACACGTGACAGATTCTCAAACATGAATAAATTTTATTAATGACTCTATAAGTAGGACTTCACAATGGTCACCTTAGTTATTGCTGTTGGGAGAATGTCAGACTCCAGTAACCCTCTCCCAGCGTGGAATACAATGTTGACCCAGCAGGTCATGGCAGCTCAGTGCCTGTTGGTGTAGTTCATCACTTGTGAGGTATGCTGGTGTTTCTCCTTGCTGATAACTTGTGAATATTTGGACCAATTTGTCCAGTTCAGGCTGCACTGGAGAATCCTAACCAATGGGGCTTAGAGCAACCTGGTGTAGTGGAAGGCAGGGGTTTGGAACTACATGGTCTTTAAGGTCCCTTGCAACCCAAACCAGTCTATGATTCTATGAACTAGATAGATATTAGGAAAAATTTATTTATGGAGAGGGTGGTTAGGCATTGGAATGGGCTGCCCAGGGAGGTGGTGGAGTCCCCATCCCTGGAGGTGTTTAAGAACCGTGTGGCTGTGGTGCTGGGGGACATGGTTTAGGGACCCTGGCAGTGCAGGGGGAACAGTTGGACTTGATCTTAAAGGTCTCTTCCAACCAAATGATTCTATGATTCTATGAACTAGAGGAAAACACCTAGTTCTTGGGAATGCTTTAGAGAGAAAAACTGCTTTGACCATTGAAAGGCTGTCTCTAATGTGCTTTGTTTCACTAAAATGTGGTTCAGATTCATCCAGCTTATATTGTTTTTGAAAATCAAAGTCCAGGAAGACCGAGCAGAGGCTTTGATTTTAGGTGCTAAACTTTTAATGAGTAAACACAACTTCCCACAAGCTCCTCACAACTCCTTGCCAAGCCAGGCACACACCTTTCCCACAGAGCGAATGGGCCCAAGGGCAAAGGTGTTAATTGGAAAAGAGAAGCTGAGCCTTCATCCTCCCTCCTCATCAGATCATGTCCCCCTCGCTGTCAGGGACACGAATGGGGCAATAGCTCTGTCAACAGGCAGTGCAGAACAAGGACTGCCTGGATAAAGGCAGTGGGGCAGGGAGCCAAGAGGCAGAAGGGAATGTAATTTACAGCAATTGTTGGTAGTCCCTGCATTCTTTGCTGCAGAGCAAGGGGGTGTGCAGTGAGGGTGGGGAAATCCCTCTGAGCACAGGTTTCAGCAGCAGTTGGTGATTTCCTGATCCTCTCATTGCCTTAGGCTCTGATTTGATGCAATCCTGAGCAGGAGATGGGCAAGAGCAGTGGGAACTGCAGTGAAGTCAGTGAGTGCTGCACTCACAGATTCACAGATTCACAGATATTAGGGGTTGGAAGGGAGCTAGAAGATCATCTAGTCCAACCCCCCTGCCTGAGCAGGATCACCTAGACCAAGTCAATGGAAATGTGCTGTCTGACAGGATGCTCCTTGAATTCTCCAAGTGGACACTAAAAATAACCCAATTACTTCTGACTGTGCCTCTGCTTTCCCTGGGAAGCCATCAGCTTACAGAAGATAATAAAGATGCATCCAGTATTATTGTGGGGTATCTAAATACTGAGGCACGTTGTTAGTTTTACATAAATTAGTCAGTCACACAGTCATTTAGTCAATCTCAGTCCTCTGTTTAATGCTGTGTAGTTTAAATAACATGTCATACATACAGACATCAGGACTGGCTGATGGGATAACCCAAAAGACTGCTCAAAGTGCTTTTGCTATGAGTGCTTTTCAGTGAGAAACACCCATCTAAGGCACACAACAGAAGGGGTCTTGCAGAAAAGTGATGGCTACAACTACTGGCTCTAGTTAAATATTGTTAAATATATTGGAAGAACACAAGTGTGTCCAACCTCAGTCAGTGCCAGGCCAGCTGAGTAGCAGGTTGGTGACCCAGCAGAAAGTTAGAAGTTCATCTAACAGATGCCACCTGCCAGCAGCTTCCAGGGGAATTCAGTGGCAAAACCTGCCCCTGCCAGCTCTCCCTCATCCACAGCCTCAGTGTCTGCTCCACAAAGAACCTGTGTGGGGTGAGTGCCAGTGTTGTGTTCATGGCTACAGCTCTGCTCCTGTCTCAATCACAGCAGCAGTGACCCAGAGGCTATTAGACAATCCCTGTTGTCCTGCTCAGTGGAGGATTCCCTACTACCTTTCTGCTCTCCAGCAACACACGAGCCTCAAGAAGAGGGGATACTGCAGACTCACCACAGTGCAGGCGCTGGTCCTCAACGGGAAGGATGCTGCTGAAGTTCCAGTACCCCTCCTTCCAGCTGATGGTACTGCCCATGGCACAATCCAGCAGCTCCTCCTGTCCCACCACACGGTCCCACATCTGGAAGTAGTACAAGCTGCCAACGAAGCTGCTGTTTAGCCACACCACACAGCCATCCTTGCTTCTGTGCAGATGGCCCAGCACCAGGCTGCCGTTGGCTTTCAGGCACTCAGAGCTGCCAATGGTTTCCTCATGTACAAGATCACCATTGCAGTAGACCTGCAGCTGTTGTTTGCTGGTGTCCCACAAGCAGCACACTCTATGCCACACAAAAAGGGCCAGATCGAGCTCTATGTCTCTTCTGGTGCCAAAAAGGTGAAGTCTCAACTGCTTGTTTGCTCCAGAGAGTCCAAGCTCCATGTCATTGATCTCAGTGGAGGTGTCGTTAGTGTCATAGGAAAATGCTGCCCAGGAGCTGACATTGGCAGTCCTGTTCAGGTCAATGCACACTGTGAACTGACACAGCTGAGGGATGCTAAAGTTGACCAGAGACACATACTTATCTTTCCTCCCCAGTAGATCCAGTCTTTCTCCATGCAGATAACGTGTTTCTGGAAGCAAACAGCATTAGCAAAGAGGGTAAATAAAGTGTCACTTGCAAAGAAGAAGCTGCAATATGACCTCATTCAGGTACTTCCTAGAATGCTAATTAAAAAGATTAAAAGTTTCTTCTATTTATAGTTTCTGCTGCCTTTCAAATTTAATTCTGAGACCACCCACACTATCAGCAAAGAGAAGACGAGTTTAATTCTGCAAAGGTAAAGTCCTCAAGACAAGTAGGAATGAATACAGAATTCAGCTTCAGGGTTCACATGGTCCAGTATCAGCACGGGTGTGCAGTGCAAAGGTACAGCAAACTCTGGGCAAAAAACTATTTGGTGGTTTGGCTCCCAGGTGACACATCACTCCCTCAACCTCCAGGTTTTAGGTCACAGTTTCTACCAAAAATAAAAATCTTAAGGGCTGTCCTTTTCTCAGGCTCTGGAGAAATTCTCTGAGCATATTTTTTTCTTCATTACTTCAAATTACCTCGTTATATCTTCACAACCTGCTCAAAAGGTTTTGCTGACAGAGGTGACCTCTGAGCAAAGCTAACTGCAGACCCACACAGGCAGTAACTTGCCCACACGTGGCCCCAGCTGTGGCTGCAGAGTGGCATGGCAGCTGCAGTGGCTCTACCTCAGCCTCCTTGGCCCCTGGAGCAGCTTGGGCACCAGCAAGCTGTGGCAGGTCTCACTCTGCTGCTCTGTTTTGCTCTGCACATGAAGTGTCTGGTGTATGTCTGGACAGGAGGCAGCCCAGTGCAGTGCTAAGAAAGCATCTCCTTTCTGGCTCCTGGCTTTGCTATGGTCTCCTACTCAGCAAGTCCCCATGACAAAGTCACTTCCCAGGCTCCCCCATCTCTCTGAAGGTGCACAAAGCCCCAGAGCAGCCCCAGTCCCCACACGTTTAGACAGCAGCAGAGTCACCAAAGATGGGAGTCACTTTGTACCAGCCCCATCTGCCACTAGCAAAGTGTTTCTGTGGGGGCTGAGGTGGCCCCACGTGCACCATCAGAGGTAATTACTCGAGACTCAAACTGTAACCCAAGCTCCTCCTGAGTAGAACACCTGAATCTTTAACTTGCCATTATGCTCTCATGTTTCCACATGCTTCACTAATTCAGGATATATTTCTTCTAGCTAAGAATTGCCATTATGTTGAGTCTTTTGCAAGCACATCTCAGAGGTGTTTTTACAGCATTCTCCTCAAATGAATTGCAATTTTTCCAAGCTTGATTGCCAGCCATGTAAATCAAGTATGAGAAACCTCCCAAGTCCAAACTGACCAACGACTATTTGCACTTCCAGTAGAAGTTACACACATCATGGACTGCAAAAGCAGCTGCCACTTCTCCCCATCTGCTTCACACACTTCAATGAGAGGCAAGTAGGGAATGATCCATCTGCAGAGTCTAATTCCCTCTAGGTTATCAGGAATGGTGCATTGCTGTCCTAGTGTAACCTTGTGTGCTCAGAGCATAGAGAACATTTCTATTGCACAGAACAACACTCTGCTGTCTGTCCTGTCTTCCTCAGAGCTGAAATCAGCTCTGCTGAGCATCCCAGTGGATTGCACCCCAGCAGAGACACACTGAGAAATCACCACCTCAGGGAGCAGGCCTTCCAGTGTCTTACAGCAGACAGGTTAGGAACCTCTGGCCACAGCCAAGAGAAAATGGGTACGTTTGGCACGACCTGGACATTAATTCAGTCTTTTTATTATTTACTTGGAAAGCTTATTTTGTTCTCGACTGCACTATGTTCTTGAAGTGACCTCAGTGCTACAGGGTGCATATTAGAAGCATGAATTTTCTCTGTGTCCTCCACTGTTCTTGAGGAGAAGGCAAAGAAAGAAATACAAAATCCATCCTAGAACTAATTGTTGTTTTGCTGGGATTGACAGCAGGGTGAAAGGGGGTTGGGTGTGTTCATGAAGCAGAACTTAACAGTGTTTGACTCAGTGCCTGCATTAGAACTGCAGAATTTGCTTCTGCCAGCAGCACCACAGAGTGAGCAAATGCACAGCTCTTATTTCACAGTAGCCAAACCACAGAAAACTTACAGAAATGCAGGGAGACAACCAGGGAGGAAACAAGTGAATAAAGAACAAAACCAAGAGGCTTTTCACCCCCAAAGAGAGCAGCTGTGATGCACCCAAAACCTGGCACTTCACTCCTGGCCATCTTTTCTTACTTGTATTGACTCAACTGTGGCCCAGACTGAACCAGCATCCCAGGAGAGGGTGTGCACCATGCCCAGACCCATACATCTGTAGGTCAACATAGGTTCAGAGATGGACAAAGACTCCAGTACCAGTTGCAGCAAGAAGGGAGAGGTCCAGAGCAAGAGTAACTGCTGCACTGGAGCAGAACAAGAGGAGAGTGAGCCACAGACATCCTGGGGGATGCCCAGAACCCCCTGGCAGCACCATCCCTGTGGTTAAATCTGAAGGGAATTACTGTACCTGCCAGGAGGAAAAGACAAGCAGCAACCAAGACACGAAGAGCTTTGGCAGAAGGATGATGTCCAGGGCCACCCAGGAACCTCTTCATTCTTTAGGCATGTTCTGAAAGAAAGATGTTGATGAGCACTCCCCTACCACACGCTTGGCTGAGAAAAATCAAACTGCTTCTGAATTTTGCTGAAAAGGTTTTCACAGCACAGCAGCCCAGAAGTCCTCACTCCCCTGACTGAGCTGAGTCACTGCATCAGTAGTCTCTGTAAAGGTCACAGCTACACAATTCCTCTGGTTTCTGCAGCTTTCTAAAATAGATGAGACTTATGCAATGACACTGGGCATGCTTTGACCACCTGCCACAACTCCACAAACCCATTAGCAACTTCCAACCTGCCTTGACAAAAGGAATTCATGTCTGAAGTGGTGAAGTTCCTTCTAATGTGTGGAAAACAAGATGAGAAATCCCTACCGGTGAGGTTAACCTGACAGACTCTCGTGGGATTGGAGACCACAGGGCACGAGGCAGAGAGAAGGAGAACCCAAGACACATGGACAGCTCAGTTCTCACCACTGCACCTTGTGTACAAACAAACTTGCTTCAGTTTGTACCCCGGGGAGCATCGTTGTGATTGGGGAAGGGCTAGGAGAATACACTGAACACTTCCAGCAAAATCCAAAGATGCTACTCTAAAAGGAGTTTGTCCTGTTCTGTGCTTCAGTTTGGCTGCAGTTGCTTCAAAGATGACTGTAGTTAGAGCAAGTGAGCCCCAGCCTCAGCTGTGGTGCTCTGCACTCCCCCCTCTGCTGCTCTGCTCACTCACTTCACCAGCCATCAAAGGCAAGGGCTTAGGACCACACTGGATGAAACCCTCAGCTACTAAGGAGGCACAGAAATGGATGTAAGGGATGGACTAGGTGCTCAGATTGTCTAAACTGGCCAGGCTCTGTCCAGTGGAATCCCTTGGCTTCCCATCAGACACAACTCTCACCCAGGGCTCCCCACCAAGGGTCACCACATTCTGACCACTGGCTAAGTGGAAATTGTCCCTTTGTATCCAGGCATGGAAAACAAACATTAGAAAACTATAAAAGCACCTGAGCTAACAACAGCTCTTTCCATTTCCTTTTAAAACAGCACTTCACAAAAATTACAAAGGCAGGAAACATCATCCAGTTTTCCATTTACTGCCCTGACAACAAATGCCTTCTCCCAGTCTTCTCCTCTGTTTCCCCAGCAATCATTTGCTGATTTTTTCAGTAACATTTAAAGAACAAATCATTACGTTTCCAGCCTGTGGTACCTAAACAGGATTTCTTACATAGTTCAAGTGATTCATACTTCCTCCTAAAAACACCAGAGTCATTAAAAGGTGATGCTCCAGAACTCACCTCCTCGTGTAGCAGAGAAATCAAGGTCGATTTTTTTGCCAAGTGCTCTGCACTGTTTCTTCTCTCACGTGTCAAGAGACTGGTGAAGAGAAATATGAAGAGAAAATCAGGTAGGATGTTGTGTTGTTTTCAGTGGGTCAGGAAAGGAAGAGCAAGTTATTTCTGTTCTGAAACCACATTTCTTAGGTCCTGGAAAAGCTGCTGTGACAACAAATCTCTGCTCCTAGTGCTCTCATTTATTACTCCAGTAATGATTTGTTGACTTTTGCAATAACATTTAAGAAACAAATCATTATGCTCCCAGCCTGTGGTACGTCACAGGGTTGCATTAAGTTTTGTCCAGAGCAAAGTCCAGAACATGGAGTATTATAAAAGACAGATTAGAAAGAAACAAATGAGCTGAAGAGTTCTCCTTGTTTCTGATTCAAAAGTTACTTCACTAAAGAACATTAATTGTATTTTTTTTCACAAACTGTGTAGCCTCTATTTGTAGTATATGTCACTATGAAGTAAAGATCAAACAGTATCGTTCTTCCCTCCTGTTAGAAGTTATTAATTAGTCATTGCCAAGTTAAAAAAAAAAATATCTATTGCTTGCTACTGAAAGAGAATTGATGAGTTGAGAGCAGGGAGTGAGTGGCACCAGTAAAGGATGGTCCTGGCAACAGCTTAACTGGAGAACAAGCCTTGAATTTTGAGTTAGCTCTGGAGGAGTGAAATGGTTTCCATAAGGCCCTGGAGGGCTTGCTGCTGTCTCCTGCAGTGTGCAGTTCAGCTCCCTTGCTGGATCTGATCTGGGACATCAGAGGAATTGGAGAGAGCCTGAACCTCCCAAGGCTGCTTAACACTGCAGTTCACCTGCTCCTCCAGACTCTCTAGTCTCCAAACGGGATGGAAAGGTCCCTCTCTTCTGCTCTGCTCTCCTAAACCATCTCATCCTTACCTTCTTCCTGACAAACCCATCTCCTTCTCTTGGTTCCCCCTGTATAAAGAACCCAAACTTTATGTTTCTCCCCTAAAGACTCCTACAGCACCCCTTAGCCAAGCTGCCTCACACCTCAACTCCTCCCTTGCCTTGTCTTCTCCCTGTGCACCAGCACAGACCCTCTCACAGCCAAGCAGCCGTGGCTGAGCACCCTCCTGCCACCCACCAGCTTCACCTGCCAGGTTTGTTTCTCTTACAGGCAGACATATTAATGGAAATCACTAGGCATGCAGCTGTTTGTCTCTTCAAACCCATGCTGCACAGCTTCCAGTATTCCCATGAACTCTTGCATGGAGAGCCTTTCTTCAAGCATGGGACTGAACAGGACATTTCAAGGGTGGGTGCTTCAGAAGCAGCTTTTTGTACCTGCCAATTTTTGGTAGCCTTTAAAAGAGGATCATAGCATCATGCTGTGGAGGGAATTTTTACTCCATATTACTGAGAAGGTCTAACCATCCTCTTTCTCCAGTTCCTCCATCTTCCCTCTGCTTCCTCATTGCTCAGTTTGGTGTCTTTAATCTTTGAACACGAGCTGTTTATCAGCTTTGCTAGAGATTATTGCAGTCTGGAACACCATGTGAGGGCATCTCCTCTGTAACATTAAGCCACAGGCAGAGCCTGATCCAATAACCAGCATCCTGCATCCTTTTCTGAACAAAACTTTCCTGGGAAGTTTTAGAGAAGGACACTTAGGACTCTGAGAAGGAAAAATCTGTGATTAAGGAATACAATAAATGAAGAGAAGCAGAAAATTAAGACAGAAACACATTCAGACTTTCTGGGGCCGTTCAGATAAAAAGAAATTTTGCTTTACTTTGGATGTAAGAAGATTTTTGCCAGGAGGTTGCTATGGCGACTTTTCAGCTCTCCCAAACCTCCTCATACTGTAATTACATCTCAAAGCCTGTGAGCTGGGAATCTTTGATTCTTTGGAGGAAGAATGTGGGTGGCTGACTCTTCAGGATGTTTTTCAACCAGCCATTTTTTTATTCTAAAACAAAACAAAAAGATTCATCTACTTGCACCTTTAACAGCTGCTTACATTTTCTATGAAACCTTCTGGCCTCATTGGCTGCCATCCTTCCAAGACAGTCCTGAATCATTTTTAACTCAAAGGCATCCTTTCCAGAACACCTCAGTTCTGCATTAGGAAGGTTATTTAGAGGATGTGCATCAGGGCACCTTGCACAGTCACACAGCACAGAGAGCTGGACCTGCCCTCTGGACACTGCTCTGTGAATAACAAGCTTGAGAAGAAACCATCATCCTACAGATTTTATTATTAGATTATTAGTATTGGATTAGTTCACTAAATAGGGGCAGGAAAAGATTAGCAGGGTGTTCATCACCTCTTTCAAAACCTTGAAGGATGTAAATATTACAGAGTATTTTCTGAGGCAGCCAAGAGCTAGTCCATACAAATACAAAACTGACCTTTTTCATTCCTTTTTCATTTCAAAGCTAGGAGAAAATATTTTTTTCCCCATGATTTATTGAATCCTGTAGTAGGTATTTTAGAATCCTGGCTAAAATCCTTGTAGGTCTTCAAAAAATACAACTTAAAAGAACAGAGATACACCTTTGTATTTACTCAGATCCTTTGCTACAGGCTGATATGAGAATGACATACATTTCATTCTATCAAAACATCCCAAGGAGGCATTTTTAGAAGGAAAAAAAAAGTGCAAATTTTCTACATTAATTTTTTTTTTTTTTTAAGAGATTTATACTTATAAAATTCAAATTGGAGCAAGGATTTTGACTGGCTCAAATGAGCATGTTCTGAAACATAATTTCCTTTTTCCTTCTTATTTCTCAACACAAGTAGAAAAAAAATTTAATGAAATCAAAATCCTCTTCCCTCCCAGAGTGGCTCTCAATGGTTCCTGCAAGAAAGCTGATGTCATCCAGCATTTTGCACCTTGTTTATCAGTCTGCTGTGCCACCACCTCCCTTCTACATGTCAGAAGTGCTGAGTCAACTTCTAGAACTGGGTGTTCAACAGGTTCATGGACACTCTTCTGCAGAGAGTTCCCTGGGCACAGGCTTTTGAATGTCTAATCTGTGCAGCCCTCACTGGGGACAATATTTCCCAGTTGTTCATCTGCTTGCACCCAGCTCATTGCCATGCAATTGCTGAGATGCTCCTACCACTTTGTTCTCCAGTATCACAGCTGGAGCACTGGGCACAGTGTGCAGCTGCCCACATGCAACCACACATGAGCAATACCTGTTTGCTCTTAGCAACCCTTATTTTTTTTTCTCCATGACTGCAGAAGACAGGGCTGTAAAAATTGCATCTGTACTCTTTTTTTTTTTTTTTTTTTCAGATATTTTTGGTCCTTCTCCACCTCTGAATTCTTCTCAGATGCCTCAGCATAGGGGATCTCCAGCTGGTGTCCAGGCACTGATCTCAGGGTTATTCCTCTCCCCCCAAAACAAGCATCTTACCAAACGTTTGTGCCAGAGGGATGGCCACAACACACTCATGAACTCCAATGAGTTCCTATCAGCTGGAGCAGCTTAGATTTAGTGTTCCACCTACCAATAATATTTCATTCCCCCCCAAGGATCAAGCCTCACCAGAATTTCTCACAGCAAATTAAGCAGAGAACCTTCTGCACAAGCCATGAATGTCTCTGCAGCACCCAGCATCAATCGTGTCTGCTACTGCTGTTCCAACCAAACACACAGCTGTTGGAACAGAAAGTTCTGCTTCCATGCAACACACCTACTGTGCTGCCACTCCCTGCCTTAGCTGCCCCTGGGTGACTGCAGCACAGCAATGGGCACAAATCACACACGTGTCAATCTCATAACTGGTTTCATCATAGGATCACAGAATGTCAGGGGTTGGAAGGGAGCTAGAAGATCATCTAGTCCAACCCCCCTGCCAGAGCAGGGGCACCTAG
>JANHGL010025759.1:0-46295 GCA_024611195.1 Ceyx melanurus
AACTCTTACAGTAAAGAAGTTTCTCCTCATGTTGAGGTGGAACTTTCTGTTCTCAAGCTTGAATCCACTGCCCCTTGGTCCTACCACAAGTCATGAGTGAAAAGAGGTCATCTCTGCCTTCTTGATGCCCAGCCCTTAGGTATTTATAGACATTAATTAAATGTCTTCTCCTCTCCACACTAAGCAGCCCCAGGTCTCTCAGCCTTTTCTTGTAAGGCCAGTGTTCCAGTCCCTTTATTATCCCCATAGCCTCTGTTGGACTCACTCAAGTAGATCCCTGTACCTCTTGACCTGGACACAATATTCCAGGTGAGGTCTCACTAGAGGAGAGTAGAAGGGAGGGAGAACCTCCCTTCATCTACTGGACACACTTATTTGCTCCTAAAATAATAATTTCCCCTTTTTTTTTATGCAAGGGAGGGGAAAAAGCCAGTAAGAAACTGGACTGCAGCAAATACCACTTTTTGATTTAGAAACACGTCCACAATATCTTTAGTCTTAGGAGCAGATCATGACACAATCTAGTCTAGACTGTGATGGGGTTAGGTGTATATAATGCTGGCAAAATAATTGAACTGCACTGAAAGGATTTTATACTGCAGATCTGACTTAAACTCATCAAATTAAATTCTTCATGAATTAATGCACATAGATTGAGGTCAATGTAGTGTATGACTTTGACATTTCATAAAGACGAGTGACAATTATGGATTCTTCTACTTATTTTAGATGGCTCAGCAGGAAATAACAGCAACCAAAAATTGCTAAATCCAATAGAGGAAATAGATTGTTTATATCATCACTTTATCCAACGTTTTAGTTCATTTGATGTATTCACCCATTAGAATCACACTTCAGTATTACCTATAGCACTCATGCTGAATTGAAGGCACTCAAGAGCTTTAATAAATGCTTTCCCATCTGCAGTTGAGGCTACAGCAGTTTTTTATCACCAAGGGATCACAGCCTAAGGTTATAAGGCCATATATAGCCTTGTACTATGCCACATATATGTAGTATATATGTTACAAAAATGACAATACTATGTGCTTAGAGTGATCAGCAGGTCACCTTGCAAAAAAAAAAAAAAAAGACACCTCAAAGTGTCTCCAACATTTACCATATTTACCTGAGGGCTTCAGAGTGTTCAAAATATTCTGAAGCACTCTGAGAACATCTTTAATGACCACTGTCGTGCATTTTCTTCTCTGGAAAGAAACAACTAGAGCTCATGAGCTCTAGACAGCTTAAGAACAAGTCAGAGTCCCATCCTTTGAGCCTGTTTGCACACCAGCCCATGAGGAGAACATGAAAGGAGCAAAAAGACTTTCCATTGATCAGAGGCCATTTCATTCAGAATGGCCAGAAGTGGCTTTTACTTTAGAAAGGGGAAAGGTGCTCCTCATGGAGGCTCACAACAGATAAGTACAGCTGGGTAGATTATCAAAACCTTTTTTGATAACTCAATAAAAAATGAATTATTTTTCTCCTGAAGATGACTAGAGAGTAGAGAAACAGCTCATAACTTCATTAGCAGCAGCAGAACTGCTATAAAGATACTAGCACTCTGTGCAACTAACAGTTGTCCCCTTCTACCTGGTATGTGCACTGCCCTGGCAAGCTGCTGCACATTAGCATTGCTATTATCAGCAATGACAAAAATATCCCCAAAGCAAAACAACATTGTAGGAGCTCTTAAGAAACCTTAACAACCACTGCTAGTGTCTGCTAACCTTTCCAGCCTGACTGTGTTTTATCAGATGAGCCTGGAACTGCGGTGCTCGTCGCTCTCCAAGCATTCACCTCCAGCACAAACTGCTGGGGCAGAGAATAAAACTGAATTATTTAGTTTCAGTTGTGATTCATTAGCTCATAGTACTCACTACTACCGTGGCAGAAGCACCTCTCCTTCCTTGGCTTCAGCCCATCCACTACACAGATGTAGTACTCGAGCAGAGCAGTGCCTGAGGAACCCGGCCCCATCAGCTGAAGGAGAAACACTTCAGCAGTAAAGGGGATACTCTGCTCTTGAAGGGATGACAACTCTGCTTCATCACTTTGCCAGACTGAAGATGGGCCATGACTAAATGCTGCTCTGTTGTGCAAATCACCCAGGGATAATTTGTTTCTTTGGGCTGCTGACAACCAAGGTAAGTCAGAAATACTTTTAAGTGCAAAGCAACAGGCTGTGAACACGATGAGCTCAGGATCAGGAAGAATAAAATCTTAGGTCACCTTTCTCTCCAGATGACTCTGTGTCATGAATCAAAGCAAAAGAGGTGGCCAGGACAAGCTATGCATTTAGAGCTGAAGAAATGAATAATTACTTGTTACTGAGTATAAAATTCATGTCAGGAACTTTTTGCCTTTTTTTTTTCTTTCAAGATTAATACTTAATCACTATGTGGAGGTACTTTTCATTCCACTGTACTAGAGCAGCATGCTATATATATAATGTATATATATATATATACAATGTACATATAATATATACATTCTGAAATACATGCTTGCAGTGCTGCCCTACTGCAAATTGCAATGAGAGTTTCATAAAAGAAAAAAAAGAAAAAGAAAAATGTGTGATTTTAAATGTCTCATGAGAAACCAGAGAAAAATCTATCTCCATAACAGAAAAATCCTTCAAAAACTCCTTAACCTAAATACAGTATGAGGTCATTTTACCTGCCAGCTGAGTGGGTTTGTCATAAATGTATTCACATTTATTTTTCCCCTCTAAAGCATTCAAGTCATCTTTATGCTTACTGAGACAGCTGATAATTTCTGGGTAGAAAAAGGCACGTGGTCAATTTAGTTTGGTAAATTCTCTGAAGCCTGAAAGAAGAAACTACATCTATAAGGCAAAGTGTTATAGATGAAGAAAGGTATTGACTCTATAACCAATGCATTCCTCCCTCTCAACTCCACAGCAAACACCATTTACTTAACTACCTTAAATGCAAAGCTTTTTAGTCATCTAATGCATTATGAGTTTCTTCAAAAGCTCAAATGTTTTGGGGGTTTTTCTTTAGGTGAGAAGTTAAATTAATGGTAAAATTTAAGGGAGTTCTGTAGGAATCAGAAAAACTGTTTTTTGTTAGTAGCTATGGCCCTTGACTCTCAGTATGACATTCTGCACATCCCTTAAGACAAAAATCACTGTGTCTTCAACTCAGCAAAGGCATTTCCACATACAAAGGAGAAGAAGATCAAGTTGTTAAGCTGCTAAGTGCACCAAATCTTTCACCTGGAAAACAGAACTGAAAACCCTGACATGCAGATATTGTTGATCTTCCTTCATTGCTGCTTGAGACCATCAAATGAAAATCACTTCAAAAGCACAAAGCAGTTAAGAAAGCTGAATTCTTACACACCATTCACCCAGCAGGCTCTATAGTCCAGTGTCAAAGGAACCTGAAACTGCCTACAAAGCCTCTCTCTTGGTAGTTAGAAAAGAACATGTCACTGCTCAGCTGAGAACCTGCTTTGGAGTATCTGAGGCCACTCTATGAAAGGGGATCCCTTGATTCTAATTTTCTGAGATACTCCATTACTCTCTTTTCCTTATACTCCTGCACTGAAGAAATCTCCTTTGTGTTTGGAGTTTTCTACCACTTGCAACTATTGTAGTAATTCCATTAAGTCACAACAGCTTGTGCTCATTCCACAGAAGTTCTTAATGGCTTGTTTGCCAGGCTGAAGATGATCTCTCACTTGCACAGTGCTCACAGTAGTACGAGGTCTCTTGTAGCTTATGTAGGGAATTTGTTCCCTCATTTTGAGTAAGAAACAACCATTGTTCCACTAAATACCACGAGCCACCAAGAGCAGCTGTCACTCAGCTTAAGAATGAACTATTTCTAGATGAAGATTCACAGAAAAACACACAATCAAGAGCCAGTGAAGAGTGATAAAGTTTGCAGGCTTGCAAGAATACTAACGTGCTAAATACTGCCACAGTGACTGCATCAAGGTACAGGATGTCAAAATGTTCTTCTGTTGGAAAACATGATAATCAGAACATGCTACTCCACTGAAATGCATAGTAAAGTTCACGTAAAATGTGATGTTACACGTGTCTCTCTTTAGTATATAAGTGAAACTTGCTTCATTTTGATTCCATTACTAAATAGAGCTGCTTGCTTCAACCCCACTCCAAGTACCAACCCCCTGATGCAGACTAAGCAGGACTGTTCACATCCAAGAACACCAGCACACCTCCCCAGGTGAAGTTAGCCTGCCCTGCTCTGAGCATCCAGATGCCAAACACACCAAAGGCTTCCACCAGTTTTTAAGGCTGTGCTGCAAATACAAATATAACAAACACAAAGTAACTTTAAGTATAGTCCAAGAGCTATTGGATGAGATGGATTAAATAAGTAGATTCACCAAAAATTTACTTGCAGTCCCCTGCATATAGGAATTCTTTTCCAAGGCCTCCCACTCTAGTCTAAAAAGACCCATCTCCTGCCTGAGATGAACAAAGTCACCTCAGCTCCTCAGGCTCCAAGTGAATCCTTTCCATCATCTCTGAGGCTTGGCTTTGTGTCAAGTCCTTGCCCTTGTCTCAGAGCAAAAGGGCCAAAACCCCCTCCCATGTATCTCTTCAGCCCTCCCCCTCTCCACCTGCACTTGGAAACTGCCTTGAACTTTATCTTTGCTTCAAGATATCTAGAAATGTGAGATTCAAACCATTTGAGCCTTGCTAATATACACATCAAATCAAATGAGAACAAAAGCTTCTGCCACTTAAATTACTTGTGCATACAATAAAAAAAAAAATTAGATGTTATGGCTGTATCAGAAGTTGATAAAGCATGCATATTTATGAACAGCTAAATATTTAAATGCATGCATTTACACAAGTCAGTTTATAAATACAGTCGTTTGCAGGCTTTATCTCTAAGGCATGGGTGAGCAGCAATGCTGCTAGTTCTGTTTACCACATAAGATTTAGGACCTCAGCTCATGTTCCTGAGAGTTTCAATTGCTTTCATTAGCACCACAAGGGTAGCACACATCCTGCTTTGGGTTTCCAGAAATTATTTATACAGGACTTTCCCATTCATACTCCATACCCAAAATGCTCTGACTCGGTTTTACAAGCTGACTTGCCATGAAGTGAGGTCAGGTTCTGATGCTCTCTCAGCCACAACTGGCTCCACACTTGATGTGAGGCAACCACAACACCCTACACAGCACCACTGTGTGTGGATGGAAGAATGGATGATACCACATCAACCCCACATGGACAGCATCAGGGCTCGTGCTCTGGTCTTCCTGCTTTTCTTCATGAATGAGTTGACCCAATTCCTTATTCTCAGGGGCTCCAAGAAACAAGTTGTTGCAAAGTTGTTGCTCCACTTGTTGGAAAATAACTGCTGACAGCAGCATGTGTTCCAACAGCTTCAAGGGATGCTCAAGCATTTTGCCAGGGCATCTCAAGACCAAACTGAACCCACTGTGTGTCTACACAAAACCTGTCAAGAGGCACAGAGTTGCAGTCCAGAATATTGCCCTCAACTGCATTTTAGGCTTGCCAGAGTGATAGATCTCATGCTGGATGACTTTTAAAGATGATTCACTCCTCTTGTTCATAAGCTAGAAAAATGGTTTAAGTGATTACTAGGGGTAAGCTAAACAAACAGCAGCTAATGGGAAAGATCAGGAAAAAAATGCTTAAGGCTCTCAGTCTGCCCAAAAACCAGCCAAAATCCATTCTCCCACACAGGGTCTCAATGTTTGTTTGGGGAAGGATCAGTAAAAAGGTTTTCTTCTGTGTCTGTGTACCACAGAGACCAAGATAAAAGGAGTCTGCATGAGACTTTAGAGATTTCTGAGGAAATAAATGGGGAGTGACTATCAAAAGCTAGATTTAACCGTTCAGGCTCAGATTATTGCTGAACACATTTAGGCAGTAAAGTCAAACAGTAAAGCAATCCTGGAATATTTCAGTTAAGGTTCTGGCGTGTTTCCTGAGTAGAGCCCTAGTTCATATATTATACTGCTGAAAGCAAGGAAGCAATGTGCCCTAAATAAGAATGTCAAGATTTGCCTCCTCTGTCAGGGTAAATTACTTATATTTCACACAAACCTTGCTAAGCAGTATCTATGACTCTCCATTCTATATAAATACAAATTCTAGGCATTAGAAGATGGTAAAATTACTCATTCCCAAAAGGCTGATAGTGAAAGAAACCGATCATTTTCTTATTGCACACAGCTAGATGAAGTGTGATTGTTCTTTAAATCTAAATAATGGATTTTCTATCATAAGGGCATTTACACTGCATGTGTTCCCTGTTGTACCAGAGCTTGAAATCTGGGACCTGCATCACGTCCTTTCAAGCAGAGCCATGCAAAAGATGCAACATTTTGTGGCCACGATGCAAGTTCCCTTTTGCCAAGAACATGACTTAGAAGAACATTTCTGGATGGTGGTTACTGGGGCACAGGATTGTTCAGATGTGCAGACCTGTGAGACCTGCTCCTGAGATATGGAGGCTGAGCCTCACTTTGGAGGTTTTGCCAAGATTTGATTCCCTGCTGTGCATTTCACACTATATAAAGAAGTGGGAAAGGAGAATGAGACAGTTCATCTACATAGCCACCTAAATGTCTGCAGTTGATATTGTCTACGTGTTATCTCCATGATCCTGGGCTGCTGTCCAAAACACTCCTGCAAAGAGCCAAAAAACTCAGAAGCAGCAAGCCCTGCAGTAACTCTTCCCCTGTTTTGTCACCTTTGGTGTTTTATAGGCCTCCAAACAGGCTTTGTATGGTCCATTACTCTTCACCACAGATTGATATTTACAGAAGATAATGTCAAGATTGGAAATCCTTTCATACCTTTGAACGTGGAAGCAAAATACATGTCATCAGAGAAGAATTAAACAGGTAGAAATAGCAAAAAAGAATTACAGCTTTAAAATGCAACGAGACCACTGTTAATTCTGAGAAAATTGAGAGCCAGCCTTAAATCCTTTTTCCTTTGTGCAATGGATTCAGACCAGTTCCTCAGCTAGAGGAATCACTCCCCTGCTCTGAGAATAAATATGTTAATGAACAGCTCAGCTACTGATTCTTTTGACATTCGACTATTCAGCAGGTGCTGAATTCAGGGTTTACTAATGCTGGTGTTGCTGCTGCCACCAGTTTCATTTTTCCCCTTCACTGAAGAATGATCTTTATAAATGAAGATAAAAGCTCCAGACATGCAGAAAGACAACACAGAGTTTAACAAATAAGCTATGTGGAAGGAGGAGTTCTTTTGCATCTGTCTGCTGATGGAAGGTGCCTATAAACATGAGTCAGTCTTTCTGTGCTGGATTACATTTTTCATTGTGGTTTTCAGCAGAGACTCAGTCCACCAGAACCTGACACTCCCAAATCCCTGGGAATCCACCAGGTACTAAAGCAGATTCTTTTTAGATTCCACAGAAATTTACCTCACCTGAGATGTTTTACAAAAAAAATAAAATAAAATTATGTTCTACATATCAGTAGCTTTCAGTGCAACTCTTATTTTATCAAAAGAAAAAAATTAATCCATCAATTCAATTTTGTGGAAGATATAATGAGCCTGGTTCTACATACCACTGCTTTTATCAGCTTCAATCTCATTCTCCAGGGAAAGCAGTACAGAAGTGTCTTGTCCTTTGATAGCAAGAGATAACTATCCTCATTTTGCAAAAGCAGAACTAAACAGAAGACTTATTCTTTGTCTTCAGCAGAAGCAGTGAATCAGATCTCATTGCCTTGTACTGAACCCAATTTAAGGCAATTTGATGCCTTGCACATAATCATCAAGAAGCTTACAGTTGTATCTTTTTTTTTTTTTTTTTTGGCTCTGGCTTTTCTTTATGCAACAGGGTACAAGAAGTTTTCATATTTAAAAGGAATAGGATGGGTCATATTTTCTGAAGCTGTATTTTCAGGCCTTCTGCCTCCTTACCCATTTGTTATGTTCAGGGTAAATTTTGGTGTTTCTGTGGCACTACAGATTAAACAAGTGATTGCTTAACTCTTCCCAGCCATGTTACTTCAGGCTTTAGACAAACACTTCCAAGCCTCAGCCTTCATCTAGGCAGTGGTTACAATAAATAAAAAATAAGTATTAGCCAATGATAACCCTATTTATCAAAGCTTTTTTTTTTTTTTTCTCTTCAATTTAGGTATCACTAGATGCCTACTGACAGCCTAAATAAAATCCATATGACAGAAGAATTTCAGATTTAGAGAGGCAGTTGGTTACAATGCCATGAAGACTGTGATATATCCTTACCCCTGTCTAGACTGAGCTCCCATTGTGCAGGTAGGCATTACACCAACATAAAAGCCACTTTCCTGTCTTGTGATGACTGGTATGATCTGAAGGAAGAGGAATGCAACTTGATGCACATCACAGAAATCAGTCGTTGTGATTTTGTTTAAATGATCTGTAAGACAGAAATCAATGTCTTTGTGCACAGCGGGTATGACAAAGCAAAGTAAGTCAGGACAAAATGCCTGTGTTGTACTGACAGATGGGAAGTGAACAATCTGTACAAAACAGTGTTTCTTGGGCAAAAATAAACTGAGATGTGACTAAAGAAACATTATGGAAATTTAAATAAACAAAAGCTTTGGTATTACAATCTACCATAGCCATTTTTATAATGAAATGAGAAGTGCTTCCCAGTTTCCCAGAACATCAAAGGCACCAGCTCACCTCTCCACACACTCATCCCACTGATACTGTGGTCCACTGGCTTCAGTGGAATAACATCTGATTTACAGTAAAGTGAAGCAAGAGGAGAAACAAACCTGAAGTCTGGAAATAAACCTGAGGTTTCTGATGAAACGTAATCCTCAGCAGGAGATGCAAAAGGTGACTTTCCTGACAAGTGCTACCCAAATTCTTAATAGCATTCTCTGTGTAACCCCATCTCATTTCATCCTGACATAATCTTAATTAGTCTTAGTTCTACTGCAGAGAAGCCTACTGAGGCAGTTAGCACCATATAATTAATCAGCTATTTTGCATGCATCACAGCAACCAACAGTGTCAACTTACTGATGTGAATTAACACAAACAGAAACCAACCCTGCCCTTCCCTTTCACATGACCTAAAAGCATGTGGCATGGGATGAACATATGACAACAACTTCTACACACTGCTTAATGTCCTTTCTTCCCTTGGCAGCCATTTCCTAATGCACCATTACTCTCTGAAAATAGAATCTGTTGGGTTTTTATTTGTGCTGGTACTACTACGAGAAGAACATGCAATTTGGTATTTCTCTGAAATCTCAGTTTCTTCATCGAAGAGCAAGTTCAGCAACTGAAATAAGCAATGAGCCATAACTCTTGCTAAAGAGAATTCATAAATCTCACATTTTATATTTTTCTTTCTGTGTGCTTTAGAGGTTTTTAAGAAACTGAATTTTCCACCTGCACATAAATCTGCATTTGAGAGCACAAGCTGTAACATTTAGTCATCTCATAGCAACAGAAAATAATGTACTTACAAATATAAACATATACACTGTATATACTAACTCACTGCATTAAAAGCTTCACCACCTGTCTATATAATTGGAGATCTTAACTTTATTCTACTGTTTGAGGTTTATCTTTTGTCTTCATTGCAGGAGCCAAACATCACAGTATTGTGGCCAATGTCACTGAGGGGAAACCATATGATTATACAATTTGATGGTAAAGAGCAAAAAAGCCACTGCTTAAGGAAAACTATTTTATAAAGCTGATTCTCCATTCTCCTAAGCTTAAACTGAAATAATTCAATAAGCAGTATAAAAACCACAAGAAGGTTTATTCAGTTTTGTATGGCATCTCTAATATGCTGTGGTATTTATTAATAGTAAATGCCACATTTAATACATGGCAGTGCTTTGCTTCAGCAGAACACTGTAAAACTACTTGAGAGAACAATTTAGTCCATAACTAAAATTCAGCATAAGAAAGAGTAGTCTAATGTTTTGTGGTTTCTCAGATTCTAAGAACCAGTGAGATAATAATCTTCACAGAAAAGTGGTACTTAAATGATGGTTTATTTCAAGGACTGACAGTAAACTGCTTAACACCAGCTCTCTACAGTGTTTGTGCCCCAAAGCAGTTAAGCATCTAAGATAGGAATTATAAAGAATTGTGGCAATTTGAGTGTTTTCATTTCCAATGGTATCTCAGCACAGGACATGTACAGCCTGTTCACTACCTGACACAAGGAGTTATGCACCATTAGTATTGTTCAGCTGCCTGGGATGGGTTTTTTTTTTGTATCTGAAGGCCTACCACAAGTCCTGTTGGAATTGCCAAATGTTTCAAGTGCTGTTATCCATGATTCCTGTTCATCAAAGGAACCTAATGTCTAATTTTCAGTACCTCATTGCCCTGCTTCTCCCTCCTATATGAACCTTCTTAATTTCTTCTAATAAGTTTATCCCAAACAACATCAAGCTACCTATAAGCAGCAATGCCTCTTCCATCCTAAGGACACAGTTGTCCTTTATCTTCTAACCCTGTACTACAGTTTATAATCCAACAGTCATCTGCACTGCCATCAAATTCAGATTTTGCACTCTGACACAGTCTGACTGACAGAACATATGGCTGCCATGACATGTATGGAGCTTCACAGCATGACTTTGAATAGTGAACTTGTGAGCAGGATGTGAATGGGAAGTCAAGGCAAAGGGTGGAAGGCAACAGGGGTAAAGACAGATTCCTGGGGCTAATATTGCCAGCAAGAGCTATGTTTTAAAATTCTATCATGAACAAGGCAAAACGAAGCCTAGCTACTAGAGAAACTCCTCCCAAGGGATTAGTCATCATAATAAGCTCATGATTAGACTGTCTAATTAAAAATTGTAGAAAAAAAATTGTAGAAAAAAGCAAGTCTTAGTCTGCAAATCTTCCCTCATGACTTCTGCTAATATCTCAGTCTAATAGTTGTATCATCTAGACAAGTTCTAGTGAAACTCTGACTGTTTTGGATCATTTTTCCACTCTGAAGTGCCAAATTTCTTCTTAGTCAAGATTTTTGATGACTAATGCATCTCTTTCCAAAGCCAGGTTTATTGGCCTTAATCATGATATAAGTTTTATCAGCCCTGGAATATATGACATTGTATTTAATCACATGCTGTAAGTTTACTGCATTTGGTCACATCAAACTTTCCTTACTCAGACAAAGGGCATTTCACAGGAGCTTTCATTTAAAAGTGGACAAAAGCAGAAATATGGCTTTAGGGAAGTAGGTTTAAAAGTTTTGAAAACTAATGGCATTCTTAACATCTCCATCCTTTCCTTCTGGATCTCACAGCTAGGGTTTTTTTCAACACTAGAAATATTTAACACCTCCATACCACTCAGAAAATTCTGAACTCTTGGCATTCACCTAAAATCAGACTAAAACTTTCTTTCTTACATACAGTATGTCCTTAGTTAGGTGATGCTATTCATCTTCAGTGTGAAAAGCACAGCCACTGCAGACTCTATCAGTGTGCAGTAGACAAGGCTATCAGAACTTTTGTTATAGGAACTAGAGTGGAATCTAAGCTTCTCTGGCGGTCTTGGAGTTGTTAATTATAAGGAGAAGGTGAGAAGGGCAGTGGAACATTTGTGCAGAAAATGGGACCCAGAAAAAAATCTGTAACCAAGTACATCTTGTATATTCAGAGCAGGTGGCAACAGCTGCTCCACAGAAACATGCAAGATCTGTCAGAGAAAATAGTTTCTGATGTTTAGATCTCTTTTTGACAGTATTTTCTATCTTTAGTGTTCCTTCATTAACACTTGGCTTAAACATGAAAATACTGCTTTTCATATGTATTCATTTAGCAAAATATATCTCTGGTCATTCTTGTCATCCACCTAAATTAATCTCTGGATATTCGTGTGACATATCTAGAGCATCTTTTCTCCAGTGGAGCCCTAAAGGATCTTATGCATTACATTTGTAGGCTGTTATTAATGCCCTGATAGATCTCCAGAGTGTCTCTTAGCATGGAATGTCTTTTTCCAGTGACAGGAGAAATGCACATTTATGTAAAGTGGTGTGGGATTTGCAATGCCATGCACAGTGGAAAGTTTTGCTTAACAGCCTACTTCATAGTGCTGACTTGATTTATTTTGCAAGAACTCAAGAACCTTGGCATGTGTTGAGTCTGTGGTTCTGTGGAAACCAGGTATTCCAAACTGAATGCTTGCACTGCTGTTATCCTCCAGATCATCTCTTTACAAATGATCAGTAACATGAAGATGCCTTTATTTTCATTTATCCATTCCTTTTTGTTTGTTCAGAACAAGCTTGTTTTCTAGGCCCATCAGAAAGTGCTACCTGCACCCAGAAGAAAACGGAGACGGGCTGCACACACTGATACTGGCAATATTTATAGCAAGGAATGCAATAGAAAAATCAGTTTAAATGGTGGTGCTTACCCCGTTCTGTGTCATAGAGGTACACAAATTTTTCCCACTTATAATGAGTCAAGAGACTCAGGATGGCTCCTTTTAATGCTGGCCTCATCTGGATGACAAACTGCACGTCTGCGTCCGTCGGGAAGCTGGGTGTGACGAAGGATGTGTGAAGGGCTCCACAAAATGATGTCAGTGTGTTCATTGACATCTGGTCATAGAATCCAAAGATGGCATAAACTCCTCTGGAAAACTGTGAACAGACTAACAGAGACAGACAGAGGAGTTAAAATCTGACGTGCAACGAACACAAACACATTTTCAAAGTAAGTTTGAAGCGAGGTTTCTAAATAATCCCAAAATGATTCTATATGATGCAGGAGGGGGAAGGAGTTCATGACATAACATATACTCATTTCACTGTAGCTGTGACTTGTGCTAACTTGGTCACAATTAAATCAGCTTGAGCACATTGTTGATTGTGATTTGTTCTGCTGTGTTGTTGTAATCCACTAATCTTTTCATATTCTGTAAGAACAATCATGGGATTTAATTGTTATTGTGTAAAATACCTCAAACTCCCTCAAGTAGCTCTGTTAGCAGCTACACAACAAATGTCAGGTCTGCCTAAAAAGTCAGAAAGTGAAGGTGCATTTTCCCTGGTACACCACCTCCATTCAGATCTGATTCAAAGAAATCAGGATGGTTTATTCCTTTATAGTGCACAACACTGAAACCTCTGTATGAAATCTGGGGGTGGTCTTTTTCAGTGTGAAATTATGGTGGCTTCTTAACTGAGTATTCAAACATTTCAGAAGCAATTTGGAAAGTTATGGCTCATTAATGACAACACAAATGAGGAAACATGTGGTTGCTTCATTGGATATACCTTGACCTGGAGGCTTTTAGTCATTAACCATTCTGGTGTCCTGAGGAACTCATCTAGTACCAGAAAATAATCAAAATGCAGCCAAAAATATTTTGTTTCACATGTATTTATCTGGGAAAACAACTTCCCATACTTTATAGAGATTGTACAATGACCACCTTGGACAAAAACAAAAGCATTTCAGTTTGTATATGTTGGCAAATTCATAGAAGCTGCAAGAAAAAGTTTCTTTGTTGTTCAGTTCTGTAGTGAATGAAAAATTCTTGTGAGCCTTAGTCCTGTCCATGGCAGGAGACTGCACGAGAGGTAGCAAGGGAGATGCTGGGGCTCTGCACCATAATCAAGATTTTGCAACTAAAACACATCACAGCAGAGCAGCACTTCAAAACCAAAACATTTCTGGAGTGAGATGAGCAAATCCCATTTAGAATGACTGTCAGTTTCCCAGAAAAAATGGTCATGCTGCATTAAAAACTTTGCTTCTCAAGAACTGGACTTAGCAACAATTTTCAACAAGCCCCATTAAGCAGTTTTGCCAAAACACTGCACATTTCACTTTGCAAAATGCAAGGGGAAGTAATTACCAGTAGAGAAGCCATGACTTCTACATTAGGACATAGAGCATCTTTACTGCTGAAAGTACCACCACAAAACATTTCCTATCATAAACTCACCACTCAGAACCACTAAAGCCTGATAAAAGTCATTTTAAAGAGGATCTCCACAATATCAGTTCATTGACACAGCAACATGGATAACACCTCAAATAGGTAGTCAGGTGTGAAAAGTCGATTTTCTTCCTGGAGCAAAAATAGAAATGCTATTTCTTTTAGTGTTTAAGCCACTGTAACAGGACATGAGCAGTGGTGGATACCAGCAGCAAGTGACAGCTGGTGTAGACAGAAAAGAGGCACAGAGAGGGAATAAGAAGTAGTGATTTCTGAAAGAAAACTTTGGGGAAGTTCTCAACCACAGTAAAGATATAAAAGAAGTTATAATACAGCAAGAATTGATTCCCAGAGGCATAGCTGAGGAATTAAATACGCTGTTTGAAAAGGCATTATGTTAAACTCTATACCAGCAGGATATCAAGTAGAAAAGCTACCATAAAAATGATCTGCTGAAGTAAAAATAAAAGGCATTAACTTACAGGTGAAAAAAAAGAGAGAAAAATTAAGACTACATTAGAAAGTGTGGCAGTCTCCAAATCATTTCAGTGGTGTGTAAGGCCTTTAATTCCATGGGAATAATCACTGAAGTGGGGCCAGCAGAGCTGGTTGTCCTCACATACACTGAGTCAGTGCCTCACAGATCAGGCTGCTTTTACATATTTATTAATGGCCTAGTTTACTAGTTTTTTATGTAGATTCTGTACTGCAGAGAAAGCAGACAAGAGCAAGCATTCCAGGAAACAATCCTTGCAATGCAAACAAAACATATTCTCAATTGTCTCCTAACCCTAAAAACCCAGAGTATTTTGATCCTGGGTTTGCTTGTTATTTCTCATCAGGTATAAGGTGCAAGGCTCAGGAAGGCTTTTGAATGGTGACTCCACTGAAGCCTCTCAGATTCCAAAGGACCCAGTATCTGAAAAAAAGAGTCCTAAAAGGGCCCAGAAAGCCTGCTGTGCTGTCTCAGTGTAGGAAAAGAATACAGATCAGCTGTTCCTAGCACTGCCAGTTGCTACGTGCCAGTCAGCAGAGGGAAGAGGTGCTGAGCTGAAGGGAACACACAGTGGTTGGCTCCAGTCTGGCCCAGATCCTCCCTTGTGCTGGGAATGAACACAACTAAAATGGGTCTGGTTTGTGTTCTTTGTTCTTAGGGACTTGACACCTGGGCACTGTGGTCAGCAGCTTGAAAATTATTCCAATTATTCAATTATTTGTCCTTTGGGCAAAATTCCATTTAAAAAGACTCTATGAAGGTGCATCTATTTTCATAGTGGATGGTGCTCATTTATGCCCAGAGCTCACCCTCAATTTGTGAGTAATCTGAAGGAAAAAAATCAGCCTGTGAACCACCCAGCCAAGAGCAGGACCTGCTCCAAACAACACCCAGTAGCCACCAGGGAGCTGCTGCCTGCACAGAGCATCCCAGCCCAGGTGAGAGCTTCTGACAGGGCCTTGCAGATACTGGCAACTTGTTTCCTAACATTTCTAGAGCATCACCAACAATATCTCCTAACAAGTGCTCCACTCTGCTCAGTCTTATTTCCCCTGACTCAGGTTTGTGTTCACTGCAGATCTTTCCACTGTAACATTTCACAGACTGTCTGTCTTCTACGGGTTTGGAAAAGTCTTCATCTCTCAAGGTCCTCTGATTATTTCATATGCCTGATTCTTCTTGACTACTCTGAATGCACTTTAGGGTGCCAATTCTATTTTAGTGGCCCATTTAAAAGGCAAATAACCCTTTGGGTTTTTTAAGGTGAAACAGAAAGGCCAACTTTCTTGGTCCTCAATCATCATTTGAACTTCTGAACTCACTATTTGGTTACAATTTTGTAGCATTGGGTTTTTTGTTTAATTTGTGACCTGATCTCTTATGTGGATAGATGACCCTACTGAACACCCATGAACCCACAGACACATTGTTACTCATTTTCCAATAAACAAACATTAATTACATTCATTTTAATGACATTATTGTTCTAACATCACTGATTCATACACTAAATTCAATAAATAAACCTTAGCTTTGAGCTCTTTTCTCCAACTACTGTCTGTTGACAATCAGAATAATCTTCATGTTTGAGTGAGAGTTTTGGTATTTTTCCTTAATTGATCACTGCTTATTTCTGTTTGTTTTTCCCTATTTGAAAAATGCAGATGAGCAAACTGTACCCTGGCTGTTAAATAAGTGATTGGGACAAATCTTGATGCAACCTCCTTCTTACTAAAAAAAGAAACAACTCTTTTTTATTTTGGGGTTCAGCCATGCCTTTATGAAATTGCTCTTAATTATTAATACTATAGATGCTCATCTGTTTCCAAGGACAGCACATAACTAAATTGCTCTAGAACATCATCTGAAAGAGTTGCAGGCTCCATAAAGGACAGATGCCCTGAGCAGAATTACCCAGTGAGGGATCATTATGCACCTAATGCCAAAATATCAGCTTAAGGTGAGTATTTATTAATGGAGACCTAAGTGTGAGCTCGTTCTCAGGGTAAGTTACCTGCCACATGCCATCATGTTAAAGAGAGGAAGGGATGCTATGACAGAAGCCTGTGAATTCTCAAGCATGTCAAGAGAAGAAAAGGAACTTTCAGGTCATGACAGACTGGTGTTTGCTGCCAAGGAGGGAAAATGCTCAGAGCCAGTGATAAGCAGAATGTGATAAAAAAATATAAAAAGTAAAATAAAATAAAATGAAAAAAAGCCAACCCAAACCCAAATAAATAAAATTCCTTGTTTCTGTACTGAATAGAGGCTGAGCCATCCTAAACATCAGTGTAACTTAATGAACTCCAGACTTCTGTTTTACCAGCAGTGCCATCCTCCCTCCAAATCCCATCACAGGACCTTGCTAAGACCACCCAGATGTGATGATTTTTCGACCCCAGGAAGGCTCCAGGCCACAATGTCAAAAGATGCCTCATTTCAACCAAAGTTCTTAAATGGTTTGTGTCTCTTCAAAATTTAGTTTTTGCATTCTAAGGGTATTTAATTCTTCTACCTTTTAGTGACTGTGAGTATTCCTGACACAGCAAGGTAGGATAGGCTTTGACATTTCTACTGTCTGTTGCCTGGAAGCTAAAATCAAAATTTCTCTGACACCTTTTTTTTTCTTTTAACTTCCAGTTCTCACTATAAAAAACACAAGCATTAGTAAGAACATTTACAGTTAGGTTGGGATTTTGCTTGTTTAAAGATGTATAAAGCCAACAAGATAAATATGTTAATGGGTAGCTCTTAATACACCATTTCCACAAGATGATATTTAGATTTATAGACATATAAATATCTAAAGGCTGAGTGCAAGGAGGATCACAGAATCACAGAATGATAGGGAATGGAAGGGACCTCTGGAGATCAGAGTCCAACCCCCTGCCAGAGCAGGGTCACCCAGGGCAGCCCACACAGGAACAGATCCAGGGGGGTCTTGGAAGTCTCCAGAGAAGGAGACTCCACAACCTCCATGGGCAGCCTGTGCCAGGCTCTGTGACCCTCACAGTGAAGAAGTTTCTCCTCATGTTGAGGTGGAAACTTCTACACTCCAGTTTATATCTGTTATTCCTTGTCCTATTGCTGGGCACTACAGAGAAGAGACTGACTCCTTCCACTTGACACCCACCCCTCAGATATTTATAGACATTAGTAAGAGAGGTTCTGGAGTCTCCTTCTCTGGAAGATTCCAACACCCCCTGGATGCATTCCCCTGTAATGTGCCTATGGGCAAACCTGCTTTGGTGGGGTGAGGGGTGGGAGGAGATGATCTCTAGAGGTCCTTCTGACTCCAATGATTCTGTGATTAATGACCAACTGGTAGAAGTTGCAGGATGCTCCCTGTGGCACACAGAGCACTGCTGCCCACTGAGGTAACAGCCTGGAGTTATGGACTCAGAGGCTGGAGGTTAACAATTCCTTCATTACTGTTTGTGTGAACACGTAGCTTCCCCTTCTTCCTATCAATTTAGTACAAATGAGGTCTGACAAAATTAACCTGGATCCAAGGGGCACTGCAGGCCCTGCCTCAGGATCACCCTACAGCTCTGTGGAACAGGCACTGGAGGAGTGACACTGTGTGCTGTCCCTACCAGCTCCTTGGGTTTCTGTTCTGTGCTTCCCTCAGCTGCAAAATGATTTTATTCCCTCCACTTTCTTCTGCCAATTGTCTTGGATTCCAGACAATTCTCCCTGCCAGCCTCTGCCAACAGCCTAATGACACTATTTTATAATGGAATGATATGCAGCCTATCTCAGAGCAGTTGCTATTTTCTATCTAAAGCTCCATCCCATGACTTCCTTGCTGTAATAATGCCAGGGTTATCATTAATGTCACTTCATACAGTCAGCACACAGGCTCTTGGAGGGACTGACAATGCCTCTACAGCTTGCTTTCCCTTTCCTTTTACCACCCTGAATGAAAAGTTCATTCTCCCTACCCTGAGCCCTGAGGGGATCAGCACAGCACTGCCCAGGAATGCAGAATGAGCTACTTTCAGGGGGCTCCAGGCAATCAGACTTGAGAGCTCCCCTTAGACAAACTCATCATATT
Organism: Ceyx melanurus; assembly: GCA_024611195.1. NCBI lineage: Eukaryota > Metazoa > Chordata > Aves > Coraciiformes > Alcedinidae > Ceyx > Ceyx melanurus. Next base: position 18,526 of record JANHGL010025759.1, read on the forward strand.
AAAAATTTAAAATTAAGTGAACTGCATTTACCTATGACCAATAAAACTAGCTTTTAAGACACTGGATTCTGTCAAGAAGAAAATATTCCAACAAATTTCTCTAAATTCAGCTGAGAAAAGAAGCATTTCTGGAAATATCCATTTCTGAAACACTTAATAGGGAACATTCTTGATCTAGGAAAAAGAAAGGAAGTTACAACTTGGAATTGGATAGAAATCCTCCTGAATTATTGGCTGTAACTCACTTCTCATCCCATCTAACAAAGGATGTGGCCTTAAAACATAAAAACATCTCCCCAAAAAACCCAACAAAACAACAATCAAAACCTCACAGCAGAGCACAAAAAAAAGAATGATTTACTCCTGTTACTTCATTGATGGCAACAGTTTTCTCAGTGATATGACTACAGTTTGGTTTATCTAGTTCTTTTTATAAAGAACTACTTGGCTTGCTTCATTCTGTCTAGTGCCTTCTTCAAATACATGCACTTCCCTCAGTCTGCATTTCTTTCTAGAAGAGCCAATAAAATAAAATCAGTATGTTCAGGCACTGGGAGGGGGTTATTATTGAATTGCACATGAAAGGCATAAAGGCTAATCCAGTCATCTTTTACAAACCATTTACTGGAAACCAAACCAGATGTCCAGAGCCAACATTCCCAAACAGTCTAGATGATCCTGGTCAAGATGACTTTTGTCACCTCATTGTAATTCCACTACACATTATTTATTTAAGATGCAATTTCCAGGATGACTTTGGAACTCTGATCACAGCTACAGCTCCTGGGTACTGGGTGCTGTACAAATATGTCACCACAACCTTGATTTCCTTCAGCATGCCCAATTATTTATGACATACATGACTCGACTCATTAAGCTTTCCACATTTTGGCCTTTATATACAACTGCAATCAAATAAAACCCTAACAATCTACATTAATTTGCTGCGTGTTGGATCTTCTCTTCACACTGAAATATTTGTGTGAATTTTATGAGGGTATGAAAAATGCCAGCTTGCAACAATAAAAACAGGCCACTCAGGCTGCAACAGTGTCAGTAGGAACAGGAGCAGCACAAGGTCTCATGCACACCCTGATGTCAAGCCCTGCAATGACTGCTCATGAAAAAGAAGTGCATCATCTGAAGTCAGATCCTTGGAGACAGAAAAGCTGATGAAAGACACAGTTTCAGAAAGCACTCAGAGGAAGGTAGCTGAGGTTCTTTCAGGTCTGATGTACTTTGTCCATTAGTGCAAATTTACTTGGCTAAAGGTAAATCAGGACGAAAACCTCTTTGCCCCCAAACTGCCAATTTGATGTCCATGCAAATAAAAGCTTTGGTATTTAAAAAACCAATCTAATATATTTAAAATGTCAATTAGAAGGGCATCCTGGAGCACCAACTGTAAGACAGGCAGAAAGTCAGGCTGAACATGACCTTGATTGCCCTGAGAAGGCTGTGCTTAGCTTTCTGAAATTATTCTTCATCTCACCACAGAACGTGCTGCAGGCAGCCTGGGTGGCTTGGAATAAGCTCTGCTACCTGTGCTGCCATCACCTACTTGCTTACTCTTTACTTCCCAAGTTCATTCCAAATATAAGATGATGTAGAGTTTGAGCTGCTTCTGTTTTCAGGTTACTGGACACAAAGCCAAAGTAAGGAAAAAAAAAAAAAAAAGTAGAAACTTGTTTAAAATCAAGCACAAAATGTGTGCCTTTTCCTGCAAACCTACCAAAACATAATGTGAATTGCACTTTTTATTAAAAAAATAAAAATAAAAATTCACTTGCCATTCATAATCTCTGTATTTACACTTTTCTGATGGTGGAAGAAACCCAAGAGTCAATACACCCAGTTTCCAGGGAAAGTGTCAGGCTCTTATCAGTAGGTCCAAATTATAAAAAGATTTTGCTTAACTGGGATCACTACTACACACTGGCTTTTTAAAACACCATGGATTCAGAGTTCTATGAGAACATTCCTTTTAAAAGGCTATGAATCAGATTATCATGGCTCAATTTGAAGTATAATCTGCTGGAGTTTGAGGGGAAGCAAAATAAGGGTTTAAAGCTTAAAAGGGATTAAAGGTGAGAGGAGATATATGTGTGCCATACAAATCAAATGATTTTTTTTTTTTTAAGATTATTAAGAAAATGTGTTTCTTCTTTGAGGAGTATAGTTAAGTACATGCTGATCATACTGTATTATCCTGTTCATGTCTTTACAAGATGGAGTTCAAGCTCTCAGACCACTCACCACAACTTACAGCCAAGTTTTCTGGTTTTAAATCCACAACCTCCTACCATTAACAGCCCACTTGCCATCCTGATCCCACCAGTCCCACAAGCTGCTCAGAAGGGAGCTTTTTTAGTTTTCAAGGGAAGACATCAAATACATACCACACAGGTTAAAACAAAAAGCTTGTAGAAGGAAGGCTTTGTAACACCTGCAGAACTCAGGTTTAAATGCTGGGGATTTGCATTACTTGTGACCTCTTTGGCCTGTGCTGGTCCTGACACCAAAGTTGATACTTGGAGGAGGAGCAGCACGAAGTTTCTGTTCATGGGCAGCTAAACTCACTGCTGGACAGAAAAGGAAATTAACCAGTATCTGTCTTTTGTGCTGTGAAGATGTTTCTGCTCAGTTGCTCCAGGATGATCAACAACAGCAGCATGTGCAACTCCAGCACTGCTCCTGATGGGCAGCTCCAGAATCCTGGATGTTTAGGGCACTGGCCTCACGTTTAGAGAGTTTTAGGGGATTAATATGTGGATGGAAAGCAGTTTGTTGAGCTTTCTGCCCTTTGAGAAAAGGCTTCATCTATCCTATACAAAAAAACACACACTCCTTCTGCCCGAAGTGTGAAGATGAGCTGACATCTGTATGAGGGAGCCAGAGCACCTGACAAAGTTTTCTGCAGGCAAGTCCAAACACATTCACAACAAACCAAGATGCTATATGCCCTTCACATCCAAAACTCCAACTTATTTTACAACAAATTAATAATTTCATGATTAATCTCTGCAGAAACAGGGACAGTGTGCATGCAGCACAAGTATGTGACACACACTTGAGTTAAATAACTTCTTTCCAACTGTTGCACCATTTGAAATGCTCTTCATTTTAATCCAGGATGTTATGCCAGCAGGCTGTGATCACTTTGGATTGTAACTCTTATTTTCTGAAGTGATTTTTCTAAAAATGATGATCAGAGGAAAAATATGAAAAACCCTCTTCTTTCAAAGGTTACTCAGTTACACAAGGAAATTTAGCAGCCATTTGCTTACAGGCAGCCAATATACTCTACTAAAATGCATAATCTAATAAACACATAGTAACATTTAATAGTTGAATATAAAGTCATGACTTTTTTATCATTCTATTCAAAGCAACAAGAGTTCCACAAGCCAGTCTGACTCGGAACAAAAAGACACATTCAAAAAAGTGAGTTGAATGTGCTTTTAACAAGATGTGGTAGACCTAGGAGTAGCCAAGTAGCTCTTGTTACCATCATGAAGAGATGATCTCTCTCACACACTTTGTCAATACTTTCAACAACAGGCCAAAGAAAAAGCAAGTGCTTTGTGGCATGAAGAAAAAGCAAGTCAGTCACACCTATCAGAAAGCAGCAGCATTTTGCAGTCGAGGATGTTTGGCAGAATGTGGGGCTGAAGCAACGTGCAGCAGTTAAAAGCAACTCTGAGCCTCAGAGCCCTGAATCAGCAGCAGCCATCTCCAACACTGCAACGGTCTGAAGGGATTTCTCATTTCATTGGAACATCCCAGTATGGAGGAAGGAAAAAGGCAGAGGCATATTATTAAATGTATGCTTGTTCAGCAGATCCTTCCCTAAGTGATTTCAGAAGTTGACTTCATTCTGGGCCACTGTGGTGAAAGGCAATAAATCAAAACAAGGCTCTGGCAGCGTGATGAAAGATGAGCTGAGCCTGCTGAGGTGGTGCCATTTATAGGCCTGCGGGGATATATTACAGCAGATGAGACAGAGGAGGCAAAATGGCAAACACACCTGGAATCACCGAACTGGGGAAAATTCACCACGAGGTAAAGGCCAGGACTGAGGCTGTCCAAGGAGAAAGGGGATGTGATAGCCAAAAGAGCAGCTGTGCAAGCAGCCTCCAGCTCTGGAGGGCTTCCAGTTGGCTTTCTGCATGCAGAGCATGGTGCTGGCTGACAGACAGCCCAGTTTACCCAAAGCAACAGTCCCTAACACTTTCCCAGAAGCTCTGCAATAGAGTTCCAGCAAGTGCTGTCACTGCAGTCCCCTCGGACCCAGGGACTGATTTCACATTTCCCTGTCTCCTCCCCGTGTCTCCTCAAGGTTCAGGGGGCTCTGCAGTTCTCACCCACTTCCCAAGTCCCACTGCTGTCAGCTCATCAGTCTGAGAGGCTCCAGATCAGTTCATGCACAAGAGGAGACAGAAAGGCTGAGAGAACCTGGCTTCAACAACAGAAATCATCTGAAGATGCTCTTTAGGGTTCCAACCAAATATCCACCAATGTCATTGGAGAAGCTCCCATGGACTTCAGTGGGAGCTGGACTGGAACTGAGAGGTGTATTCATTGCACTGAAAGAGCAAACTACAAAACTGCAAAGCCAAAATCCTAGCTCCCCTTATGAAGCCAAAAGCAACCCCTCCATTTAGTTTTATTCTTGGTATCATTTCTATCTGCCCTACAGTCCAAAGAGTCTTCCTCACCACCAGCCTCCTGGACCTTCACAATCACATCTGACAGCAATTCACAGACCAGTACTCTTAGCTAAGCCAGTGCCTTATTTACAGGGAATGACAAGAATATTATTCTGTATAAATTATGCATAATCACTATTTATCAAGCTGGGTTAATTGGCACATAACGAAAGAGTTGTCTGGTGCACAGCTGAATAATGTGGAAGCCAAAATGGATGGAAATGGTTCAAGAAGAGCTGGATTGTGAAAGAAAAGTCAGAGTGCTACACATTAATTCTGAACTGGGTGCTGCCCTTTCTGATGAGGAAGGGGTGGCCAAGTGAGATAGGCCTAGTTTGGAGTTATATGTTAATCTCAGAGAGTTTGGACACAGATTGTGGTAGCTTTCAATACTGGTTTGGAGTCTGCTCTCAGCCAGCTGTACAGAGCAATGTTAACCTGGTGCAAATCCTGGTTTTTCTGTGCTCCATGAGACCCCAATCCATTCATAACTACTGAACAATCTCATTAATCATCAGCAAGAGCACGAGACTGTGGACTGCAGATGTACATGTGATGGTGATAAAGAAGTGGGACTCTTCCCACATCTTATCTTGACAGAGAAGAGCTAGATGTCTCATACCAAAGCCAGATTAGCAGCTCCTTGGTTCTACTCAAGAGGTCATAAAGTCCCCATCAGAAACCTGCTGTCTCATGGGCCTGGCAGTGTGGGGCAGCACCTGAATTTCTCTAGAAATGCACATATGTGAAGAACCAAAGCTGGGTCAACCTATCACAGAATCACAGAATGGCAGGGGTTGGAAGGGACCTCTGGAGATCATCTGATCCAACTCCCCTGCCAGAGCAGGATCATCACAGGAACAGAACCAGGTGGGTCTTGGAAGTCTCCAGAGAAGGAGACTCCACAGCCTCTCTGGGCAGCCTGTGCCAGGCTCCATCACTCTCACAGTGAAGTTTTTCCTCACGTTGTGGTGGAACTCCCTGTGTTTCACCTGTTACCATTACCTCTTGTCCTGTCACAGGGCACAACTGAAAAGAACCTGGCCCCTTCTACTGGACACCCACCCTTCAGAGATTTGTAAACTTTTTTTTTCTACATGCACAGATCTGCTTCACTGCCACCAGCAAGGTTTTACTAAGTACCCTAGATCCCAAATTTAAGCATGTGCTTTGGTGTTTGATGAACAGACACAGACTGAAGTACATGCTCAAGACACTGAATCAGGGCTGAGGGTCAAATCACCAGCAGGCTCCCTCTGGGAGTGATGTTTTACAATCCAGCTGTACTGAGTACTGAGATGATTCAGTCTGACTTACACCATGGCACTTCCACGCTTCCTTTGTCTCTCCTCCACCAACTAAAATCTCTCCTAGCAGGAAAACACCTGCAAATCAATAACTTCAAAGAAGAGCCCTTTCTCCTCCCTCTCTATCTCAAAGTTTCTAGCAGGGTTACCAGAAAATAAGCAGACTGCTGTAACTTCCACTGCTATGAGTTAGAAACTCTTCTATTCCCAGCTACCACCCAGGTCAGAGAATACTGCTGGGACCTCCTCATCTTTGTGGTCTCTTCTGCATAAACAAAATGAATGCAGAATCACAGCTATTTTTTTCATTCTGGCTGATGCTGTCTCCAATACAGCTCCTCCATACTGGAAATATGGTTAAAGAACATTGGCTTTCCTCTGAAAATATTATGACATTTACCACATTTACTAATTTCCACACATTTTTCATACCATGGCTTATCATCAGTGGGTTACAATCCAAGCTTGGCACCCACATCCTCCTATCCAAGAGACTCCTAAGCCTGAATTCTTGAAAAGTCTGAAGTGATTGAAAGAAGTTTTATGTACCTTTATTTTTGTCATCTTTACTGCAAACAACATCTGGCAGTTCTTTTGATTGAAAAAGTGGAATTTGATAGGTAAGACTGTTTGCTGCATATCAAATACAAAGGTTACTATCATATCATGAATTTTTGTTGTTTCATATAGTCAGTAAAGTTCTTAATGTTTTTACTTTATGAGTTTCTGGTACATGATTGAATTTATTAATTTGTACTGTATTTCAAACACAGGCCTGTTTTTACAGAATGTTTCTTTGTATATAAATAAAATACATCTTTAAGCAAATATGCAGCTCTTGAAAGAAATACATTTCCAACCTACTCTTTAATCATCTGTATCAGAACTACTTTCCAACTCATTCATTAGCCTCTTGATTCAGAGACGTGCTCCATCCTCAGAGATGCATTAGCATCCTTAATCCAAATCCCTCTGTAATTGTAGCACTTATTAGAAATATCTAAAAATTTATCCTCTCTGGCTTTTCACAAGAATCACTAAATCTGCTAACACCCTGCTTCTACTCCTTAACAAATTCCAAGCATCCTGAAAAAACACTCTGTAAACTTAGGAGGGAACAGGAATCCAAGGCTGGGACAAGTCCAAAACAACGAAGGCACTGCAACATTATCCTGAGTCATTCTGGCACTGGGAACAAAAACTCTAATCCTTATGGCAGAAAATGAGTATGAATTTCTAAAGAGCAATGCACTGTGGATCCTTCCCTCAGTCAATGGCTGCAGGGAACCTTCCAGAGCTCTCAAGCAGTCCTTGCCACACCATAAGGAATTAGCCCATTTAGGAGGTATCCAGCCAAGGAACAAGCAGAAGAGTCTCACCAGCATCTCAAATGCAACTGCAACACCCAGATCAGTACAAAGTTGGGGGAAATGGGTGTAAAATGCCAGTGTGTATCTCTGTGTCTGTAGTCCCTAGAGCCAACCCAGCAGCACCAACAGCTAAGTGCAGCAGTTTGGATGATAGGTGGCAATACAGTTCTGTCTCAAGGGCAGTTCTCACAGGGCTGCCATGGCTGTGATCAGCTGCAGGATGAGCTCTTTCCAGAAGACCGTCACCCTGAAGCCTGTCCCCACTGCTGGTTCACCCTCATCTGCAGCACCATCTATTCTGGGGGGTGAAGCACAGAACAAAACTGCACTAGGGACAGGAAGGAGGTTGGGGAGATGACAAAGTGCAGAGAAATGCTGCCAGCTCTGGAGGACACTGCAGGTAGGGAAGCCTTTCTTCACAGCAGGCACAGACGTAACCATGGGAGGAACTGTTCCATGAACTCATTGACCTCAATTAATTTTTCAGCTCCCTTTGAAATAAGCTTTAAAAAAACCCCGGCTTGCTATGCACAACAGAATAGAAACCCATATGTGATCCAGTTAGAGATTGTAAATAATGCCTTGCTTCAAATTCAACACAGCCATGTCCTACAAATACAAACACATTTCTGCTTTGCTAATCTCTCAGCAATTAATTCACAGTGTCTTCCAAGTTTTATGGATTAATGACTCTGAACTTTAACTTGCAAACGTCAGTGCCAATTTCAGTTTAAATGCAAAAGTATTTTTCTTTTCCCAAAGCCAGTGCAATAGTCATCAAGAGAAGCATGCAAGTCATTCAGCAAAAAGCAGCTCATCACAAACATAGGTTCCAAACTCTCCCTAAACAGACACACACACACATAGATATCTCATATGGAATTCTATATTGCCTAACCAAATAGCAGACAACACAAAGGGCTCTGCTAATGTGCCTTTGTATTTGTTCAAACTAGAACAAGGCATGGAGTTAATGCTAAGCTACCCTTACTGAACTTTCCTAGTCTGATTTTCAGACTCCCTGGTGGTGTAAAACTTTTTCAAGTGGCCCATCAACAGATTGTATTTGGACTTGAAAATTCTGTAGGTCTTGGAATAGATTTATTTGATGAATTCAGGTAGTAATGCTTTTCAGATGGATTAATGGGCTAAGTGAAGTGTCTCTCCAGACTACAACAGAAGGCATAAAACACCTCATTTTCCAAGAAATGTCAATTATAGGCACAGAAAACTTCCTTATACTCTTATTTTCTCAGTATATTTTCCATTTACATGAGCCAGTCCAAGCCCTCCTTCCCACTGGCAATGTTATCAGTGAGACATTACCTTTCTATAACATAAGTAGCACAGAATCTAGCAAAAGAAAAATGAATTTGTTAACAATAGAACAACATAATAATTTAGTAAATTGAAGACATGAAGATTTAAAACCTCCAGTAAAGATGTATAAAAAGGACTGATTAATTATAAATCACAGTGTCTCTGTAAGCACACAACCTTTGGGATTTTACTCAGTTTTAATCTAAGTTAAATAAAAATCATGTCATCAAAATTCTTGGGTTTTACATGGATTCAGATGGGTGGCCAGCTGACAGAAGCCTTGTCTTTTCTGTGGAGGAATCAAAATACTCTAAATCTGCCCTCTTAATTTGTTGAGGGACCATGGGACCAGAGAAAGAGATGGGCAGAAGCAGGAAACTGAGTGTCCATGAGTATGTGGATACACACTACAGAAGCAGCAAGTATGATTTATTACCAGTTCTTCAGAAAGAAAACTTCCCTTCCATAAAATCTGAGCATGATACAGTAGCTGAAAATCTTTCAAAGCAGCACCAGCAAACACACCAAGGTTGTGCTCTGCAAGGAGCACTCTGAAGCACTTTCACACCTTGGAAAAAGAGCAGTTTAACTCTCCTGGCTCCGAATCCTTTTCTAAGCTGTGACTGCCTTTCACTTACCTGGTCCTCTCCTTCCTCCCTCCCAGCCCCCAAAACTACTCTCAAATAAAAAATATCCTTCTACCACACAACTAACTTTGATAAAAACAACATGGACTATAATAGTGAGGAATAAAGAGAAATGATGGAAGTGCTACAATAAAAATATTCTCTTTTACCAAAAGGATGGTTCAAACACATGTAAATAAGTGCAGTATCTAGGATTTGCAGCTAAGCAAAATAAATGTGCTGGGTCAAGTCAGTAAGAGAAACTACTCACCCTGTTGAAAGCTGCAGTCTTCTGACAAGCCACTTTCTGAAGTCTCTTTCTAAAACCATTGTATCTACAGAGTCCATTCAAACTTCCCAGATGAGGGAGAGAATCCAAAGTGCAGTCAGCTAATTAGAGCCAATGATGTGGGAAATGCAAGATAATTAAATTCTTTTCCTAGATTTATTTCTGACTACCAGTTTTGGGAGACCAAGTGGATTAAGTGAGAAATGCATCTCACCCTGTAAAACTGAACCCAGCTTTGTGAGACTCTCCTCAGGAATCAAGCAATTATATCATTAGGTAGCTTATTAAGAAACATTACTGATTACAGCAATATCACACATTGATGCTGCTGTATATATAATTTTTTTTTCTTGCTCTAAAACACCATCAGGGCTTCTGTTTTTAAGAAGTTCAACTGTTGCCTAAGGTTAAAAAAGCTGTTTGAATAGATGACCCTGCAAAGCCTGATCAGGTGAAGAACGTGGGCTTAACTAGATCTGAAAAGTAACCAGTTATTTAAGCTAAGCAGGCCCACATGTTCTCACTCCCCTTAAGAAAATACCCAGAAGCAAAGATTTGACTGACATCTAATGGGAGATGATGGTGGGGACTACACACTGGCACATTGGCTCTTGTAGTGGAATGGCCACTGACAAATTAGGGGCCTGAATTAGATCCATCCAGCTTTTTCTAGAGGTGAGCAAGCTGTTGAAAGGCACATTTGGAAATGAGTGCCCCATTTCAACACCTGAGCTCTCCCACAGGCTGTTATGTCTTTATGGAGAGGTGCTCAGAGTATTGAAGAATATCATACTTAAAGACTTTTAGTCACAAGCCATATACAAGCATCCCCTCAAATGACAACACTGCCCTCCCTATTTCCTCCTCTGCCATTGTTTTCTTAAGAATCCAGATAACCATCACATATAATCCTATTATCATAATTGATCTTGTATCTTTAAAAGACAAGCAGGACATAATCAGTCACATCACAGCTCCATAGGAGAAAACACCACTTAGGGAAGGCTGCCTTTCCTTGGGATATCCAGTAAATTTTCCTCTTTAGTCAGAACTGCACAGTAGAAACGATCATCTTTTTCCATAATTAAAATAAAACAACAAACAAACAGCAAAACTCAAAGGAATAAGAAAAAAAATAGATTCACCACTGTGACAACAGAATCCATCTCTCTACACTCCCTCTATAGCATGATGGTGGGGATACCTGTTCTCCCATTAACACATAGAATCTTTATTCATCCACTTTTATAGAGGATGAGCATGTAAATAACCTCTCTCATAGCAGGAGATTAAAGTTTTAGAGAAAGAATTTAAACAACCCTCAAATTAATTTGGTTTTATTACAACAGCTTAATTGCAGAGGCTGATACAAAGGAAAAGAAAGCAGAAGTGTGGAGCAGAAGGAAACAGATTAAAAGTGGCTTGCTAGGATCTGAAAAATCAATGGAAAGGTGCTCAAATGAAGCTTTTTCATGGTTAAACAGGGATTACTTATGGGTAAAGAGAAATCTCTGACTATGAAGAAAAGAAGAAAGAAAAAGAGAAAAAAACTATTTTTTTCCTATTCAGGAAATGGATAGTTTATGCCACAGAAAACTGAAATTATGATTAAAAAATATCCCATTTGAAAGCTCTCATTGGCAACACAAGCTGAAGGAGAACACAATCCCTCAGCAACTGAACAACACACATTTGTATAGATTTCTACCTCATGTACTGCCAAAAAGAACTGTTAAATACTATTTTAAGAATCATGGTCATACAAATCTGCTTCCATCCACTTCTATCAGGTATCCTAAGTCAAACTACTCCAGCTGTGATCTGAACTTACATGTTTTATGAAACCTTAATGCAGCTGTAGTTGCAAATACACGTGAAAAACGCACCCAAGCATTCTACAGTGGCAGCTGTCCCTGGTGTGTGCCATTCCAGTTATGTTCAATGTACCAATTAGCTCAGGTCAATATGAGGAAACTACTGGGGACAATGGTGTCATTTCAGATATAAACAAGCAAATATTAGTAAAACTTAAAAGATAAAAATGCTCTAAGCACTTTATTTTTGAGCACTCATGGTGCACAGTGGAAAGTTTCAAGCACAGCACTTAAAAACCTATCTAAACATTAACCATCATAATTTCTCAAAACATGAATCCTTCACACATACAGCAATGCATCAAGGAAAGGTCACATCCTCTAAAACCCAAGAGGTGTTTTGAGTGCAACTTCTGGGTTAGAACATTTTCAGATAGAACAATAGATTGTTCCAGTGAAGGGACAGAATATGTAGCCAAAGGGCCATCTGCTGAGCTTCTCTCCAGTGAATCCCACAGCCAAAGGCAATGTGATGGAGCAACCCAGGCAATTGGGATACACATCATTAAGTAAGCGACAGAATGAAGGATGGAAAACTTCTGAGGGTGTGTAGATGAGCATAATCACTGCTTTTTTATATTTTTTTTTAATAAAATACCCCATAAAAATGAAGGTATTTGCTGTGAAGCCAGAAGACTACTATGGGATGCACTGCAACCAGGGCTTTGCCTCAAGGTGTTCTTTGATTTTAAACCAAAACTGTGGTCACAGAGTAGATTTAAACGGTCGCTTTTATATCCACATGTTATAAGAAATCCTTTACTCATTTAATAAAATAAAATTTTCTCCACCTCCACAGCAGAAGGGTTTTCAGGCCATTCAGCACCCACTGAGGTTTCACCATGTCAGTTCATCTCAACATATATTTGTTAACTGGTTGTTCCTAACAAAGGTATGGTGACACTCTCTGGTGTCTGACACTCCATTCTCTATTCCCTCCAGTAACTTTTAATGCTTTTAAATTAGGATTAAGAAAGGTCTATGCATACACTGGCTATAAGGACGGATAATTCAGTGTATCATTTCATAACCCAGCTGTCAACAGAGACAACATTTTTATAATACACGTATTGTATGTGTGCCAGTCTGAGATGAATAGTCCTGTAACTATAATCAATACTGTTCATTCAAACAACTGGCAGTAGCATTTCAGACAACTGGCAATTTCATCGGTTTCTCTGGGCTGCCCAAAACTAAACAGCTTGAGAGGAATGAATGATCTCTGTGGTTATCTATAAATAATACTGATCTCAGTCATTTGTTTTAGCGTGTTCATCACTGGGAGCTGCAGCAGCCTCCTATCAGCACAAAAGGCATAGCAGGCTTCAAGCAACTAAAGATATGCTGAATTATACTGTTGTTTTTCCATTCACCCAAATTACTGTATTTACATACAGGCTCCATGGAAAGCACTGGGATCCCTCCAGTGCTAGAGCAGTTCCATCTCCACAGGAGACTCACACGGTCTCATGGATTTGTAATCACCTCAGAAGTCAGACTGGCTGCAGAGACAGCTCCAGCGACCTGAGAACACCTACCCTGGGAATAACTGGAGGCTGAGGACACACGAGCAAGGTTGGGATTTTGAACTCCTGGGGTGTGAAACGTGCCTGCTTTTGGAGAGTGAAACAAACCTTAAGAGCTCCATGGGAATGAACGCCGAGGCTGCTGGGTGTGAGGTGAACCCAGGCAGACGGGGAACAGAAGGCGCCTTTCACAGGCCTGCTCGCTGTCTCTGGGAACTGAAACAGCTCTTTCTGCTTTTTTTAATTATGGTCTATCTGCTTCTATCTATCAAAGCAAAGCAAGAACAGAGAACAGAGAAAAAGGAATAAAGACGTCTGACTAAAGGAAAAAAGCCCCCACATCTCTGCTCAGTACAGATCCCAAAGAAAACATCCAAAGCCCTGAAGTTAAAGAAGATGCGATAGCTGTGGCTGAAGGGCCTCTCTCCCTGGCAGCCTTGCTGGGCTGGGGGCTCACACAGCAACTCCCCTGCTGCCCAGTCTGCCAGTCTCAGACCAGGGGGCCCTGAGGCTCCAAGTGAGTCTCCTGCTCCCAGAGGAAGATCTCCCAAGCACTGGGTATTATGGTAAGGCTTTCTACCCTGTTTCGCTGCTTAGGAATCACAAGCTGCCTGGTACGTGGTTTCAGGAAAACAATCAGTTCTGCCATGGACCCAGAGGTTGGCACCCACCTGCTTCCAGGCAGGATTTCTGTGCTGCCATGAGACATCCCTGCAGAGAGCTCAATACACCACTGGACTGCAGCAATTTCTTTCTTGCAGATACCACGGATGGGAGCCAAAGCCATCTCAGCTCCATCACACAGAGGCAATGCTCCAAGGAAGCTTCAACAGAGGAGTGTTGCAGCAATGTCCAAACCCTCTGAAGAAACTACTGAGAAGGCAGCAACAGCCTTAGAGCCTTCACCAGGTAACCAAACTGCTGCTGGACCAAGTTTAAAAAGTCACATTGCTCCATCCATATCCATAAGGAATCACTTCTCAGTCTTAAAAGCCTGATGCTCAGAAAATTTATATCCTGGCAGTTAATCTCTGCGTTGCAGCATTATCCAATTTACCAGCTTATTGCTAGTCTAATATGAAAACCAACCAGCACACTCAGCTGCACCAAGGAAGCACTTTAGTGGGATGTTTCTACTGTAATGGTCGACAGCCAAAAGACTGATGGCACCAGCTCCCCCAGAAAGAGACCACTCACTTTCCAGTGGACTAACAGGGGGAGCTCCCAACCCAGCTGGTGCTTCTACACCTCTGAGAAATGAGACAGGCTAACAGAAAGTCAGTGGCTGTTTTAAAATGAAAGCCTTATTATACTGATAAAGTAAAATTGTCTGCAGGACATTGATAGAGAAGAACCAGCTTTTAAGAGTGGGTGAATTTATCAAGCTGAGGATCTTCATTGCTTTGATCATCAATATTTTAAAGTTACTACTTTTCATTCTAAATTGGCAATAAATACCTACACACTTGAGCTGTAATCATTGCAGCAGAACATGATACATTTCTCAAGAGACTTAAAGTTGGACTCAGTCATGAAAAATCCACCCCAAACCAACTGGGTAGGAAGATGGCTAAACTGGTGAAATAAAGTCTCTCAGATTCAGGTAAATGATTAGGCAGCAGTGTATGCTGCTATTAACCTAAAGTCCATAATGAGAGCTTAAATGAGCATCTCTAAGTGGACTCAGGCCTCTGTAACAGAGCTGCACTCCTGGAGCTGGCACTAATTGACCCTCTTGCTGGCAGGCTCGGCGCAGAAGGCAGTCGGCAGCGTCTGAACTGCAGGCCCTTCTCTGTCATGCAGAACAAAGTCACAGTCCTGATTATCCAGGAGGTTTGATCTGAATGCTTTACACTTCTACAGCATCTTTCATCCAGGAATGAGGCAGGCAGGAGAGCAGGAGCGAATCTTAAACTGCTGTTGCCCTTCCCACACCCATTCTGCAGGAGGAGGTCTCCTGCCTCTGGAGCGCTTCCACACTTTCTGCAAGGGGACTGTGCTGCACATACACTGAATTGCAGAGCTGGATTGCTGGGAAACTGAAATGACAGATACATATTTTACACATTGCTTCGCCCACAATTAATAATCGATTTTGATTCTTTCCAAGAAGATTTTAATCCCCTTACAGAGAAGGCTGCAACAGAGTGAACTCAGCCCAGCGCACACGAGAAATCCTGATACTGCTGATGCAAGCATTTTAGAGCCCACATTAGAGAAAGGAGGAATCTTATCAATCCTGCTTGCAGTTCTGCTCAGAAAGATGCCATTTGCAAACTCACGTGAAGATCCTGATTAAAGCAGACTATTCCAGAGCAGCAGATTCTGGAATCAATTAACAAAACAATTCTTATTAACACAGGGAATCTCCAGACATTACCAAAGAAGAACAGCATCTCTTCAGAAAAGCCCGCAAGGAAAATACACTTTAATATCAAAATGGATCCTCCAGTGTATGCAGAGATTGCCTCAAATCTCAGATGCATCTTAAGTGAGACAGGGCTAACGCTGCAGAGCAACTCCCTAAGAATTTAAGACCGGAAGTGCAGATAATTTATCTGAATAAAGCTTCCAGGAGAATATCTGATTTATGTTGATAATGATCCAAGCTGGAACCTGACCAGGATGCAGGAGTTAGCAGCATCACTTGCTCACAATAGGTTCACTATTCACGAAAAATAACAGGGTGTTTTTACAGATGAGAATAGTTTCAAATGTTGGCTTTATGCTTCGGCCAAAAGACCCTGTTTTGCCAGAGATCTGCTCCTGAATTGCCTCTAGAGCAACTCAGAAAAAGGTGCCATGTTCTTCCATTTCTAGTCATGCAAGCACATAAGAGACACGAGTTAAATTTCACTGAAGAGTCTATAGTATTTAATGTCACACAATCTCTATTCATACAAGAATTGCAAAATCCATAAACTGATGCAGAGAGAAAAGTAGTGAAAGGTTCACAGCTACAAAAATACATCTATGGGGGAAAGGGGAAAAAAAAGACAAATGAAAATCTGAAAGTAGGGATGGTGGAAGTGACTCCTGCTAAAAGCAAGGTCAGCACTTTCCACAGGAGACTATTTGATTTACACTATTTTGTTTCAGTTGCAAAACAAAAATCTCTCCTTGGCAGATTCTGCTCTACACAATCTATTACAGATACTTCTGAGATACCCAGCATCATTTATAAAGGGACACTTCTTATTGCTGAATGTGAACATTTTGTTCCATTTCCCAAAGTTCCCAGAGGAAATATGTGCCACGCAACACAAGGGTGTATTCATGTAGTTGTTGAAGTCAAGAGCCTGGACACCCTGGGCAGCCCTGGAGAAGAGCTGTGCTGCTGATTAACCTGCTCCAGTCTCCCTTGGAGACTCCACTGGTTGTCCTGGACCCACATCCCCCAGTTACCCAGAGGCTTAAACCCAGTAACACCCTACAAGGGATCACTTTACTGGCTTCACTCCCTCAAACTCCTGCAGAGCTACCCCAGATTGTCCCTGGTGTAAATGAGGAAGGCTCCATCCCTTATGCACCTCAACTATTTCTCTAAGGGGATGCAAAGAAGGTTTTTTTCTTTCTGATAGGGCAGAAGAAGGAAGCACTGACACATGTATGTCCCAGTGGTCACTGCAGATACACACAACTACATAACCCTGCTTGCAATTGGTTCTGGTGTTAAACAGCACAAACCAACTGCCCGTGAATCACACCTGATGGATCTGAGTGTGCGACTGAAACTGGACACTGTGCTTGTAGAAACCATCACTACATTTACCAGGCTCTGCATTAGTGAAGTTACACTGATTCACACTTCAAACAAGGCAACTGCTGCACCTGCAGCACCTGAATGCAGCAGTGGAAAACGTCAGGGGGGTTAACTGGTCTCATTTTGATCGATTTTAGGCTTATCTCGCAGCCTCTCCAGGTAATAAAGTAAGTTGCCTGTAGATGGTGTGGGAAGACATGCTATACATACTTTAACTGACAAAAATTGTCTGTCCATAAAATCCATCACAAGCAGCTTGAACTATACACCCTGAAAAAAGCAGACAGCTCCTTCCAAAACACAATTTTTTCCACACCCATCATCTATAAGTCATTATAGAAATTGGACAGAACAGGTGCTTTTTCACTGAAAAAGGCAGATTCATGTCTGCAGAAACATCCTGCTAACTCAGACAGGCTCCACAAAATTGTTTCAGTCAGGAAAAAATATGTACAAACCCCAGAAATCATCATTTCCTAAACAAAACATTTGGCTTTGACTGAAACCAAGTAAATCTTTTAAAGTCTGAAACTATTTTTAAAGCTTTTATTCTTAATTCTCTCATTTTCTGGTTGATCACAATCTAATCTTTAGAGCCTTTTCAGAGCTACGTATGACACTAAAGATGAGCAAGTAACACAGCTCCCACCACTTCCAGTGGTGTATGGTTTTGAAGTCATGCATGATGATGTTCTGGGACACACAATCCATTCCTGGGGTGCAGAACAGCAGTGGGGTGACAGTTCTATGGAGGAACTCAGCCTGAGCTGGTCAAAGCATTCAGTATGACTACAGGAAAACTACTATTACTCATGGGAATTACTCTGCTGACATGGCTGAAATAGGAAAGCCATAAGATGACCATGTGCATTGTTTCTCAGTATTATTCTTTTATACTCAACAAGAAGTTGTAAGAAGCACAAAAAGCAACGTTTTAAAAAGGAAATTCGAAGCAGGCTGGCAGATACTAGCTGACCACTTGCTCATTTGCTATTTCCTTAGGTCCAGCTCCTTCTGCCATACTCCAGGATGGTGGTGAAGCCACTCTGGAGATGCTACCTGATCACTGCACACCTTCTTTGAGAAAGATGGTCAAGTACATTAAACTTGCTAGACAATTTATAATCCCCTTAACAGTTTCAATTCGATGCAGGGTTAGACCCTGAGTCAGTCCTTTGCAAATCAATGGATGCTAATTAGCTCTCATCTAACTCCTGGGAAAAAAGAATGCACATGAACTTGAGATTTCTGACCGTCAGACTTCATTAGAATCCAAACTTGGTGACATGAGTGGTAAAGCCTAAGAAGATAAAACCTCTGTAATTGGTAAAAACCAATGTCTCACCATGTTCTTCAGAGAGGTTATGGAAAGTTCATTGCCTGAAAAGAATTTCCAGTTACCATTTCTCCCCAGGCCACCTATCCCCCTGCACCTCCCCCTCAGAAGAAAACCACAAATGATGACAACAACCACCACCACCAAGTCTGAAGGAATTTAGCACACACAGCAGGGCACAAAGCCCAGTCAGGATGTGTGCCATGATGCAGAGACCTGTGAGTCTCAAGACCTGATCCGTGTTCACCAAGTGAGCTGCAGCACCTATCCCAGACTGAGATCTCTGCAGTGGCAATGGGACAGAGAAACCCTGGAGGGCATCGTCCTGGAATGGCTCCTCCTCACATCTCCTGGCCACTGAGAGGCTCTGACTGCAGCACCTTCCACAGTCCTCACCCTGCAGATCAACTGGCAACACCTCTTCCAGTAAAGACAGTTCTTTCTCCTGCCACTCACTAAGCAGCTCAAGCCCAGGTCAGGAAGGCAAGAATTGGGCACATACAGCGCTGTAGAAGAGTGGACCATACTTGCAATAAAGATTCAGGGTGTGTAGGAGACGAAGAACTTTCCAATTGTAAACTTGCTTTCTTTCCAAAAGCTTTTCTTATTTCAGGTAAAGAGCTGAAAATTTGTCCTTTGTCAAGTGCCAGATTAGCTGGCTGTACAACCATGACACATGTTCTCCTAGGTCCATCAGTGAGAGTGTACCTCTTCTCTGGCAAGGACAGCAAATTACTAAGTGCTAATTTCAATTTATTTTTCAGAAGCATAAAGAACAAGCTGGGTTTTGGTGAGGTTTTATTCTTATTTCTTTTTGGTTTGGGGTATTTTTATTTTTTTTTTTAGGAAGGAAAGGGGAAAAATAAAATGAGAAAGGCACTGCTAGACAAATCTCTCCAAGTTTTTCACTACAAACAGTCCTGTGATACCTTTCTGATACACAGAAGTTGTATTACCCTTGCATAAGAGACAGTCAAACTGTACTACCAAAAATACAAACTGACTTACTTCAAGTCATGCTCAGAGCCATCTGAAGACTCCACCATTTCCCAAGTTCAGTCCCTTTACCACATGGGCTGGGCCCAAATGCTTGATGTTTGCTGATGACAAAGCTCCTGATGGTGAAGGCAGTGATCAGCATCTCACACACAACAGTGCAGGAGGAAGAGATGTGAAAATAGTGAAGTATACAAGTAACAAAGCAAGCATGCATGGACTATATACCATCACACAGGGGATACACAGACACCCATATA
The DNA here is from genome assembly GCA_024611195.1 of Ceyx melanurus. NCBI lineage: Eukaryota > Metazoa > Chordata > Aves > Coraciiformes > Alcedinidae > Ceyx > Ceyx melanurus. Next base: position 37,902 of record JANHGL010025759.1, read on the forward strand.
TCATTTTTCAGACAGTTCTTGTATTAAAAAGAATCTGAGACAGTGAAGTCACCTCACAGCCTTGCTTTTTTTTTTTTTTACTGCTGATCAGAATTTCAAACATCACATTTGAATCAACTCCAACAAATACGTGCCCAACACAAGGGCAGGATCAAGCATCCAAAGGCAATCACGTAACTTCCAAGTGGTCTGAAAGTGAACGTGTTGTAAATTGCATTTGAAAAAAACCCAAGCCAAACAAAAAAAACCAAACAAACCAAAAAACTTTCAGCATATCAGAAACGTCTAAATAGTTCAGCAAAATAATGACATACAAGTGACCAGATAGGTCTCTGGATTCCATCAGAAGAGTGCTCACCCGGGCTATTATCCAATCCCAGGAGAGCAATTCACCCTTTTTACAAGTGCCTGGGCAAGTCATCTGCAGTGCAGTGCCCCTGCAGGGTGATCCTCAGGCATAAGGGCTGCTTGTGCCTCCCGTGCAGCGTGTGTGTGAGGGCTGCCTGTTGCCACTTGCTATTTTAGGAGCACTTAAGATGATAAAACAGATCAAGCACCTCAGAAGGATGAGGAGGACATGCAGGGATGACTGCTCGGTGCATTCATTCGCATAACTCATTCCTCCATCCGCTCTTCACACAGAAACCTTATCCCCCAGCCCTCTCGTGCTCTGCTCCTGTGACAGATTTACCCCTAAGCATCACACCTTGGTGAGATCAATGGGAAAGGCACTTGCTGCCTTGGAACCTTCCACACGCAGCCATGTGCTGATGAATGAACTCTGCATTCCTGGTGCTACAGAGTGATTCCCAAACTCCCTGAGACAGTCAGGCCAGAGCAGCTGCTGAGAAGCTGTGTGATAGCTCCACACTCCAGGGCAATGACCTCAGCCAAACGTGAGTGTCTACTATGGAGTGTCCCCCAGGTGACTGCACAGGAACAACTCTTAAGATGGTTTCAAGTTTGAAGGTTTCTAGGGCATCAGACATGCTGAAGATCACCACCCATCTGAAGCAGGTGGATAACAGAGGGAAGCACAGCCCTGCTGGGGAATGGCACACAGGCACATGGAGAGGAACAAGAATCCCCATGGATGAAATCTGGGAATTGCTTCCCTGCAGCAATCAGTGTAGTTTCACTGAAACTGGATTGATCAGGATCAATCATCTTTATAGTTCTATTTTTAGATGATTACATAGTTCCTGTGGAGGAACAAGCCCTGGTGCAGCAACCTCATGACAACAGAGCCTGCAGGATGCCTTGGGAGCTCCCTCAGAAAGGGGTCCTCCAGTGACCTGGGCTTTACAGCAGCAGAAAGTTCTGATCTTAGGCTGTATCTTCAACGCCAAACACGAATTCAACAGAAACATCTTTTCCACAATAAATCAACACAAGTTTTCAATCATCTCGTTTGGCTTGGTTCGAAACTGAGCTATGAAACCAAACTGTTGCTGCTTTAAAAATAACACATCCTAAAACATTTTAAGGATGCCTCACGAAATCCAAATTAGCATTCCAAAATCAGTAATGACAAAATATGTACTTTAAATGGAAAAATGTTACATGGCTGGATTGTGACAATAAAGAATCATTAAAGATAACTCAGCTGCCTCATTTCACACCTTCTTGAGAACAGTCCTACACTTGCAGTAGGCTGGCCTCCCACCTCCCAGACACTGAACACAGTGAACCCTGAGGAAAGAAACCCACTGTTTTCTGTGGCTCTTGAACAAGCTCCTGAGTCAGCCTTCCACAAAACTGCTTTTTTTGGTTGCTGTTAAAAGCCACTGTCACGTGCTTGTTTCCCACCATGGCATCTCCATTTCCTACCAGAGATAAACTACAGCTGTCACACATTTTAATGGAATATGTAATTAATCAGCAACTCCCCAACCCATGCCAATAGTCTCCTGGGTCCTCCAGGCCCAGTGCTACTTAGGAAAAGAGAGCAATTTCATCTCTGCATCTGCACAAAATCTTTCTGAAACTGAACAAGTAAATGATGCTCTTCATCATTTTCATTCATTTGGTGAAGTCAGTTGCTCAAAAAGGTATCCATTCATAGAAGAGCTTTTTTCCACCTCTACAGTGGGAGTTAAATGGAACCCTAATCTCTAAACAGCATGTAAATGCTATGTATGCAGCATGGGAGGAAAGGTGAGTCAATTTATTTTAAAATTAATTTATATATATATATATAACATTCTTGAAAGCAGTATGCTTCCTTCTGTGAACACTGAGATCACATTCAGCTTAATGACAAATCAGGTGCTCTGCCATGAAAGAAACTTTGCTTGCAACACACCCTTCACCTTCCAACCTAGCCCAATAGTGCAAAAGCTCTGACCCATCGACTAAAGCCAGCTGATTTTCCTTCTCACACAGCAGTAATATACAGCACCTGAGCACGTTCTGCAGCATAAAAAGCATTTTCAGGGATCTGTAATGAGCAGAGTTGCATAGAAAGCACATCTCCAGGTGCTTTAATCCAGAATACTGGGAAAAACCACTGTGCATTCCTTATTGGAAGAGTGAGGCATCTACCCTGTGGTCTCTACTCAGGCAAAACCACCAATACATGGCCCAAACTTGGCAAGGCTTTCAGCAAGATGTGCTTATGCTTTTGGCAGTAGGGAGCTGACCACTTTCAGCATCAGTGTCCTTTGCCAGCTGGCCAAAGAATACACAGTTGCAAGGGAAGCAAATTATCTGCCCACTGGCAAAAAGAAGTGCTGAGCAGCACCTAAGGAAAAAGTGTGTGTGTGTGTGTGCGTGCATGTGTGAACGTGCACGAGTGCAAATACATGTGAGTGGAGATAGATAGATAGATAGATAGATAGATAGATAGATAGATAGATAGATAGATAGATAGATAGATAGATAGATAGATAGGAGAGTTTGGAGAGGGAGTAATACAGTTAAACTGGAAATACAGTCTCTTCCTAGCCCTGTTGTACAGCTCCTGCACCACTCTCACAACAGCAAACAGGCACTTTTGCCATTCAAATCTTCTGAGTTGCATTTTCAAGGCTAAACACAACACTAAGGGATGATAAAGAAAGATGTTCCAAGCCTGAAATCGGACCCCTTCAGGAAATCATCCCTACAATCACTTACAGGATTCTAGCAGCTGAAGCTAAGCATCTCATTGTATCTTCCCTCTTTTTATTTTTTGTCTCTTAAAGCGAGCGCCTGTGGAAAAAAAATACTACACATCAATATCTGGTAGAACACAAAAAAAGCCTTCTGGGTTCAGAAGATACATAACAAACTGCTCAGAAAAATTAATGGGACAAGAATTTGCAGCTGATGGGTTTAGCCGAGAGAGGGAATCTGCCCGTGGATTAATTAGACTCTGCAATCACAGCCCCTTTTCACCCATACACATCCCACCACTATCTTTACACCATCAACAGATTTTAATGAAAGCTAATCCTGTCTTTTGAGAGATTCCACAGGGACCAGCCCTCAGTTTACTTTTCTAAAGTATTTCTTGAAAATGGCCCGTAGCACGAGAGCGTTTGTGGGCTCTAAAGGTGTACAACAGCAATTTTTTGCAATGACAGTGCAGAGAGGGGATATGAGATCTGTGTGCTAATGAGCTGACACTGCAGAGGCTGGAGCAGTGTTAGTGTAGTGCACTACAAGTGCAGAGCAGAAAGACACAGGCGGGTTATTTCTAGGGAATATGAGCTACGGAACCATACACTGAATTCAACCTTAATAGCAACATCCCTCATCAGAGCTGATCAGAAAAGCAAGAAAGATGCTTTGGTGGTGAATTTACACCTTCCAGTCACTATATTCATATTCTTCTGAAAAAGCCAACTCACTCCCTGCACGAGCATTTGGGAAGAAAATATGACATCCATGTTTTAGTCAATTTTATTCATTCACGGGTCAAGTTAACTTTCCTGCTTTCTGGGTTTTTTTTTTCCTGATGGCAGAAGGCTGAATATTTTCAAACAGGTAATAAATCCCCCCAAAGCCAACTGATAAACTTCACCTTTAAATACACTGGAATTTTCATCTGTGTTTGTATTTGCTCTCTGTTAAGGTACCACACAGCTAAATAAATAGGTGGGGAGATAAATACAGAGTGGATGACTACTGTATGCATGTGTGTACATTAAATATACAGAGAGGGGCTGGGTGCTGGCAGTGAAGCCTGGAATACATGTACATAAATCAGATTATGCATCACCTAACTGAAAAGGGAATGAGAGGGAGGGGCTTAGGGCAGGAATTCTCTTTTGCTTCTAGAGTTCCCATGTCGGGATATCACCAAATCAGCCCTACCAGAGGTGGGCTTTTTACTTCTGGCTCATAAGGATAATTCAGAAGAGATTTTTTTTTTTCCTCCTGCCTCTAGAATGCACCAGATTGCACCAAGAGGGATGTGCAGCTGTACAGTAGGAATGTGTCTTTCCTGAGCAGAGCCCCCCTCATTCCCTGCACCACAAACACCTACTACAGCCACTACCATAGAAATCAAAGCAAAGGAGAATGAAAAGCATTATTTTATGGGTAGTACAGGCACTAGGCTCAAGCTACACTTGCTACTTGCTCCAATTTCCCTTCAGTTCCTTTACCTATCCCACCACAGCCAGCCACAGCCTCCCTCTCCAGTGAAGACAGTCAGAGTCACTGCAGGTTTCTCACTGGTGGATCCCTGCCAATTGCAAGTATTGATCAAACGGCTGTGTGACAGCACTGGAGACAATTTATGCTTCTCTCCAAGAGAAGTAAAAATGTCATGGAAAGAATTCCTTCATGGATACGTCGGCGCCTTGAAATTACCTGCCCCTGCACTTGGAACTGAGGCTGGGATGAAGGATTCTCAGGCCTGAATGTTTTACATGTTAACCAGGCAGTGTGAGGAGCTGTTAGTTCATCCTAATGCATCAATATCTGTGAGCATTCTGACTTTCAAAGACAACTGCTTCCAGGTCCAGAAAGAGTCCTTTTCCTATTTATTTATTTTTAATGTATTTAGAGCTACTGAGACCTGTATGACTGGTGACTTGGACCCAACAAATTATTTTCCTACCAACAGTATTAGCAGATTTTTATACAGCTATGGACAAGGTCACCTTTTAAATGTATTTCTTCTGAATCTTTTTTCACATCTTCTATTTTTAAATAGGTTACTGTAGGTTGGTATTCTCTGGTCTATGGTTTCTCCAGAGACCTAAGTTTTTCCAATTTTACTACACTGGTAATATGTGTGTTGGAACATGCTGCTCTATACTACTGAAAACCATCTCATCTTACTGAAATTGCCACAGCTTTCACTAAGCAATGACAAAAATCATTAGATGTCAGAAGATGAGAAGTACACCAATTAAATAATATATTGACTTCCCTTGATTGAGTATGTGGTTCACTTGTCTTGATGGGACCTGTAAAGAAGTGCTGGTAGAACTTTTAAGAAACAATTAATAATTAATCGTCCAAGCAGTTTAATGTATTTAGTTTAAATCCATATAATTGATATTTAGGAAACTATGTTTGAGATACAGCCTCTTGAAGGGATTACGCTGATTAAGGATTAATAGTCTGATACTTGTAAGAGCTGTTGTGGCTGGATAGCAACAGTAAAATAATATGCAAAGTACAGACAAGCTTTTATTTACCATTGTTCTTCAACTTTACCCAATACTTTTATTGGATACTATACAATTAAACCCTTCACAAAAGTTTTAAAGTCCTAATTAAAGCCCATTAAAGTGTAATGTTGCACTAGCAAGAAGCAGTCACATGGGGGATATGTTAGAATACCAATCCTTAATTTGGCCAAATATTTCATTAGTGTATATTTTCTAACCATTACTTTGTCAGAAAATACCAGAAATCCTAAAAGAATGAAATATCTACTTGTCCAGGCTTCCACTTACATGGCGTGGGACACGGCTGCAAGAACTATCCTAACCCCAGGAAACAACAACAAGAAAATAAAGAACATGAAATTCTTTAAAGGAAGAGACACTTGTTTTCTGTGCTCCAATACTTATTATCATTTTTGTCCAGTGCTTCCTCTCTGAACAGTTAATACTGGGAGCTTAGGACCAGGAATCCTGCTCATGATGCTAAGTTAGTACTCTGCATTCCGAGGTCCTTCAGCTCATGCACAACATATTCCTGCAAAGTGCATGAGACTACCTTGCAAAAAGACACCATTCCTTTTCAAAGGGTTACAGCAAAAACTGTCTGAAACTGAATTTGGACACACCAGAGAACAAATATTCATCAACCACCACTGGTACAGGAATTCCTTTTGAATGCAGAACACGCAGCAGTCTTGGGGAAGAGAGATGTCACGTTTTAACATCACATTAACACTGCTCAAAGTTCCATTTTATTTCTTCTGTTAATAAAGGTTCACATCACACAGATGCACTGCTCGTGCAGAGCTGCTTCCCCCAACGCCAAGCGTTCTGATTCCATTTTCTCTCCCCTCAGCTCTAACAGTATCTGTCAGTTTACAGGCTCCTCAGCTTTTAAGGGGACTTTCACTGGAAGAAAACAACCCAGTCTTTCAGGGCAGAGGAGGCAAGGAAGCCCCTCTAGCTTTGCCCCCCTCAAGGTCACTTGTAAACAGTGTTTTTGGTTTATTTCTACATGGCATTATTTGCAAATTAGGCTGGCTCACACGGCAAGGTTGTAGCCTCCACAGAAAAGGGCTGTGAGCTACTTCAGCAGCAATTCACTGATCACAGCCACACAGCACTGCCACACAGATAACATGTTTGTTTTGCTGCAAAACAAAACTAAAGGGGTGAAAAGAAGTGCTGAGAGAACTTTCCCTAAGGTATTATTCAGCCATCTAATGCTGCAAACATACTAAACCTCATGTCAGTACACACATTTGTTGCATTATATTGTACCAACAAGAACTCCAGGCTACCAGGGAGAAATTGACCATAAAGGTAGATAACAAATAAATATTTTTTTAAAAAAGCAGGTATTTACTTACAAGCATTTGTCACTGAAAAACTGTTGGAAGAGTCCAAGTGATCTACATGATAGTTCAAATGGAAGGGCTTTTCTGTGGTATTTTGGTTTGTGTTGTATAACTGCACAGCAAATCGAAATGCACTGTGCTCCTGAACAGTGTTCCTCATGAAAAGTCCACCTAGGAGAGAGAAAAAAAAAAAAAAAGAAAAAAGGGAAAAGGTATTTCAGAATGAATTTTGAGGAGAAACAGTGGCAGTAAGTTACATTTGCATGCTGCACATCTCAGGAAAGAATTAACAGGAGCGGGCTGAGTCTGAGCACACAATCTGACAGAGCGTGTGCATGAAATACACACTCCAAGTCCAAAGTTAGGCTTTTAAAGCCACACATCGCATCCCAGTGCCTCCTGAGCGACTGGGAGTCACTGGGAGCTGCAGGTGCACCTTGTAAACCAGGCCATTTACACACGGATGCCCGCAGACAGATCTAAAACTCTAACCTGGGGAACTGTGGCTCCTAAATTCTCTCCTGATTACCCCAGGAACGGCTGTGAGGAGTTCTGCGCTAGGGCAGGGCTGGCGTGCGGCATGGCAAACGTGCGGCTGGGAACGGGCTGCCGGAGAAGGCGCACAGCCGAGCGCTGCTCCGAGGGAAAGGCAGGGAAAATAACCCAAGTTTCACTCGCACGCCCTCAGCCTCACGGCTCGCTCGGCCCCCAGGTTTGGGGCACGTTGTTCCAGACGGGCGCCGGCAGGCTCTCGCATTATTTGCTCCACGGGATGCGCTGCTTCGGGGCGCGATTCCGCATGAGCGCGGACCGCATCCTCCCGGCGCCGCTGAGGGGAATGGACAGCGCAGCAGCCCCGCTCCGCTCCCCGCCGCCTGCCAGCGCAGCCCGGGCACCGTCTCTGCCTCTCGCTGGCGGCAGCGGGAAGGAGCCGGAGCGGGGTTGGCCCCGGGAGCTGCCGGGGCCGCTCGGGCTCTCCCCCCGCCGCCCCTCCGCACAACTTCCCCGCGGCTGGCGGGGGAAGGAGCGGGTCGCGGTGCCGCGGCGGGCGCTTACCTATACTGATGGTGTTGGGGAACCCCGCCAGAGCCTCCCCCAGCAGCCCCGCCAGCAGCAGCAGGAGGGTCCGGGGCGCGCTCTGCCCCATTTTCTTCAGCCCCTGCGGTTCAGCCCCTAAAACGAAACTGGCGGCACAGGCATGGGCGCAACTGGAGACTCGGAGTAGTGTCAATGGTGGTGGCGATGCTGGCGGAGGTAGTGAGGAGAATGGTCCCCCCCTCCTTTCTTCCCTTCTTCTTTTTTTTTTTTTTTTCTTTCTTCCTTCTTTTCTTTCTTTCTTCTTTTTCTCTTTTTTTCTTTCTCTTTTTCTTTCTTTCTCTCTTTCTTTCTTTCTTTCTTTCTTTCTTTCTTTCTTTCTTTCTTTCTTTCTT